>JACCIX010000536.1:0-88044 GCA_025506515.1 Flaveria trinervia | reverse complement strand
ACCTTTACTGATGATTGTAGTCGATATGGTTATGTGTACTTGTTAACACACAAAGATGAAGCTTTTGAAATGTTCAAAATCTTCCTGAATGAAGTAGAATATCAACTCAACAAGAAAATAAAAATTCTCCGCACCGATAGAGAAGGTGAATACCTAAGTGAGGTTTTTAGAGATCATCTTAGAAGTTGTGGTGTTGTCTCACAACTATCTCCACCTGGAACACCACAACACAATGGTGTGTCCGAGAGGAGAAATCGAACTCTATTGGATATGGTTCAATCAATGATGGCTAGAAGCTTATTGGCTCTATCATTTTGGGGTTCGATTTGCTCTTTGTGACCCGTATCTTGAATATGGCCCCAACCAAGAAAGTGGAAATGACACGTTTTGAAATATGGCATGGAAGGGCTCCATTACTATCATATTTAAAGGTATGGGGTTGTGAGGCTTATGTTAAGACTCACACCTCAAACAAGTTAGAAAGCTATTCCACTAGTGTATCTTCATTGGATATCCTAGAGATTCTATGGGATATTATTTTTATGATCCATTAGAACAAAAGGAGTTTGTTGCCAAGAAGGCTGAGTTCTTAGAAGCTAAGCTCATTATAGAAGGAACTAGCAGTAGAACAGTGGATCTTGAGGAAGATCAAGAACCACAAACCGATACATGTTTGTGTAGATACATGTGTCCCTAGTTTTTGAACTTAATGTAAAATGTCTTTATTTCTTACACATATGTAATTGAATGGGTACATAATGAAATACAATGTGTGGTTGTGCTTATAATGTTTATTATTTCATTGATTAGTAGGTTAATGCTTATTGAACTAATTATATAGGTTTGTGGTTGTTTGAATAGATCTAAGTCAAATAATGATTCTAAAATATAATCAAACTTAATCATATGAAGTTCACATATGATTGGCCCATGCTAATGGACCATGTGACTGGGTTTGAGTAAGAGTGATATTCTTACTGAGAATCGAATATGATGATCAAGTCAGTGATTGAGTGGCGGAAACAAATAATCAAAGAACATTCAAAGCAAGAAAATTAGTCATAAGTGCTGTTTGTATTGATATATGAAAGTTGATAAGTTACAGAGAATAATTACAACAAAAATTCTCTATCTATCATCCGTCACCTCAGTACGAGGATAACTATTCTATTTATAGGCACACAAGATGCATTTACAAAATGACTAAACTACCCCTGACTTATTATATCGGAAACTAGTCTAAGTCTTGATCTGCATCTCTGCTTCTTCATCCACATTGACAAATGCGGATGAGATAATCTTGATCAACAATTCCACTTGATCATCAACATTAGTAAGTTGGTCATTCGCATTGGTTAATGCGGATGAACAAATACTTGTGCGCATTTGGTCGGTCATCCGCATTTGTCAATGCAGATGAGCAGAGTCTTGTCCGCATCTTCTTTTGATCTTCTGCATTAGTCAATGCGGAAGAGTAACTTATTCAGCATTAGTATTATGTCTTCCACATTAGTCAATGTGGAAGAGTAAACACTTGCCCGCATCAGAGTTATGTCTTCCGCATTAACTAATGTGGAAGATAACACTTGTTATTTTCCTTGCAGATCTTCATCCGCATTGGTTCTTGGACTTGTGGGATTTCAGCTAAGCAATCATCAATTTACCCATTGACTTGGCATGTATGATCCTTTCAGGGTGCAACAATACTCCCCCTAAGGATTATACATCCTAGTTTTCCTCAATGTTTAGGAGGTGATTGATGTTGTGATGATTCAGTTGGGTCTTGTGGAGGTAATATGAATGCAGCTTTAGTAGGATCCAGGATAGTCTTGATCATGTTTACAAAATCAGTTGCTTCTAACATCCTATCTCTACTTAGCACATGGATCTTCATTTTGCTCATGTTGTAGATGGCTTCTATTGGTAATTTTTTTAGTGAAATAGGTTCCCAGATGGAGATTGTAGAAAGACTATCTCTATGAATCAGTAAGCTCCCCCCACATCCACTTCAAGTTTAACAATATTTCCAAGTTGCAGTTGTGTTTTTTTCTTCTTTCTTTTGTCTCTTTTAGTATTTATTTGATATATGCCCGTTTCAACAACTTGATGCATTTCAGAAAGAAGTGCATGTCTTGTTCACCTAATTTGTTGTTTAATTCCCTGAAGTGCCTGGTATAAATGTAGTGGATGTATGATTTATCAAGTAATCTTACTTCATATCCACTGAATAGTCTTATGTCAGCTCCCTCCTTTCCTCCCCACTTCCTTTCAATCACCATCTCATAGGTTTTCTAATCATAGTACACGTTTGAGATGGGAGTGGAGGAATGAGTACTAGACACTACTTTCCTTTTCAATGATTCGGTTGGTTTTACCTTCAACTCAGGGAATAAATTTTCTTTTGCTTGCACCTTTTTCTTCTTATCCAGGGGATTGACAAAAGTTTTATATTTTCTCAAGAAAATTGTCTTTAATGAATTGAAGTTGTTTGTTCTTCTGAACATCTTAAGTATGTTCTCAAATTTATGTCCCCTGAACATAGTTGCATGATTGATCAGTTCAAGTTGAGCTAGCTCCTTCAAATCATGAATCTCAAGGGCATTTACAAGAGCTGAGTACTCTGTAAAGAATTGTACTAGCCCTGAGATTCTCTTCACCATGAACATATTCCTTGTGCTGTCATACTTCCAGGCTATTATCTTTTGATCTACCTTACCCTTAGGAGTAGACACCCCTCTTATCAGTTCTACACTAGTCAGTCCTTCTTTCAATTTCAACTGAGATGGTTCTGCGAACCATTCAGGGTACTTGTGGAGCACTAGGGCAAGTAGTTCTTGGTCTTTTTGGTTCAACATCATGTCTTCAGCTGACACTCTGCTTCTTGGTTTGGTCCTTGACAATTCTTCTTCCAGCTTCTTGAGTTTTTCTTTCTTTTCAATTATCAATTGAAGAGTTGCAGCTCTTAAAGAATTTGTCTTCATGTTAGCAATCCTTCTTCTTGTGAATCCCTAACTTGAGAGATATTCCTTCATTTCCTTATCAGACATATTATAAGGATCAGGAAATAATGATTCATGGGATGAGGATGATTTCATCATTTGAGACAGTTTGTGTAGGGGACCCCTTCTTGGCAATGGTATTTCATACCCTGTTAATTTCTTCAAAGATGAATCTTTATGCTTTGGAGTATCCATTGTCATTGTTTTCTCATATTCAGTGTCCATTGTTGGATCAAGCAACATTTTTACTTTCTCTTCCTCCTCCTTCATTCTCTCATAAGTCATTCCAAACACTTCATCAGGATCATAGCCTTGATTGATCAGAAACATGGCTTTAATCATCAAGTTATCAGTTTGTGCTTTGGTTACCATGTCTTCCACTGCCTATTCTGCTTTAATAGGACTGTCCATGAGAACATACTTTTCAACTTCATATCCACCAGCAATTTCACCTTCTTCTAAATCAATTACACCAGCCAATTTCTTCAACTAAGCTTCTGCCTGCTCATGTTCTTCCAAAAATTCAGCAATTGCTGCTAGACTTCTTGGGTCATCTTTTTGTTTCTTTGCTGGTTCTTCTTCAACTATTGGTCTCTTACCTTTGGCTTTTTCAGCTAAGTACTTTGTTAAGTGCTTTAAGAAAGATTAACATGTTGTCTTTATTTGTCTTTTGATAGTTTGTAATAGTATAGGGACTATTTGTGTAATTTGTTAGTTCCTTTACTTTTTGTTTTTAGTATAAATAGCTTAGAT
This sequence comes from Flaveria trinervia, assembly GCA_025506515.1. Classification (NCBI taxonomy): domain Eukaryota; kingdom Viridiplantae; phylum Streptophyta; class Magnoliopsida; order Asterales; family Asteraceae; genus Flaveria; species Flaveria trinervia. Next base: position 84,292 of record JACCIX010000536.1, on the reverse strand, counting down.
TTGCAGGTAGATAGAAACGAATACACAAGATATTCGAATCTACTTTTCATACTTGTAATTGTCTTAGCTTGATATTAATGAAAACTTGAAGTTTATTGATATCTTGTTTTGATTTGATTACTTTGTGTGAATTTTATTGAATTGTGTTCATTAATCATCACAGATTTATTCATTTGATCCTATCAAATGGTATCAGAGCTGTTGGTAAGCTGTTAGTGATTGATTTTCTTTTTAAGTTCATCGAACTTGAAAAGCTCAAAATCTCACTGAATCTGTGATTGAGATACAATTCAATTGAAAATTTGTGAATTTCAGTTGTGTTTCATCATCATAAACATGATTTGAATCACAATTAGCAGATCAATTCATAAAATTCAAGTCAATTTGTTGAATTTGTTGTTCGAAAAAGGTTTGAAGTTTCAAACTGAAAATCTCAAAATTGAGTGATTTGTTGTTGAAATTGAAGAAATTGATATTAAGAAGAATGTTTATCGGCATAATACTCATTTAATTGAAAAGTTTCAATCGAATTCATCAACATTTGAAGAATTCAGAAGATTTGAGTTTGTTACATTCATTTGAAGATGATGAATGTGTCGCATGAGCTGAGATTGACTGAAAATTTGTCTAAGTGTTAGTCGCATTAACACTGTGTAGACGTGTTTAGTCAGTCATTTGAGTACTGTTGAAGAGAAGAGTCTTAGACGTATCACCTTTGTTGAGTTGATAATTGTAGGCGCTTGATAACTGTTTAGGCGTTTGACAACTATTCAGGCGTTTGACAACTGTTTAGGCGCTTGAAACCTTCCAGCGCATTAATACTTAGACGTTTTGGAAAAATTTTCTAAGGCATTCCCTTAGAAAACTCTCATCTTAGACGCATCAACTGTTGAGGCGTTTGAATACTGTTCTGACGTTTCAACCTTGATACTTAGAATTTTTTTTAAAAGAAAATTCTTTGAAAACTTTTTCAATTTTTTTAAAATTCAAAATATAAGAAAACAAAAAAATATAAGAATTGTAAAATCAGAATATTCGGAAAACAGAGTTCCAAAACATAAAAATAGAGTTGATTTTAGAAATTGGTCTCTTAGACTAAAACAACATTTTAATTCCATTGACACTGATCTCTGGAAATCTATAAAAAAAGGACCATACATTCCTATAATAACTGATGGACCAGACAGAGGATTTGTGTATACTAAAGATTCTCCAGAACCTTATCCAGAAGATGATCTTCAACGAGATGATCTGAAAAGAGTTAAGAATGATATTAAAGCCTATTCATTGATGTGTAAAGGACTGCCTTTGGAAGTTCTTACAAGGCTTGATGCATATCAAACTGGATATACACTATATAAAGCATTGAAGATCATTTGTGAAGGAGGTAAGGAAATTCAAAATCTAAAGAAACAAAAGCTGAAAAGACAATTAGAATTGTTTAAACATTTGTCTGGAGAGACAATAAATCAGATGATGAACAGATTTGTTCAACTCATAACTGAGATGTCAACAGCTGGTATCAAACCTGATCTTGAAGATTTAAATCTCAGACTACTTAATGCTTTACCATCATCATGGAAACAAACTGTAACTCTATTAAAGCATACTGAGAAGTTTCCAATGGATCTAGATCTTCTTATTGCAAAAATAGAATCAGTGGAGATTGATGAAAGCTCAAGGAACAATGATAGAGCAGCATCAATGTCTCAATATCAGTTTGTTGCTTCTCCTGCAACCACTATAGAGAATACATTCATGGCAAAGAGTGACAAAAGTCCTGAAGAAGAGGGAGATTTGTTTGTTGGAGCAGGAATTTTCACTGATTCATCATTTACCAGTGCACCTGCATATACAACTCAGTCTCATTCTCAATCTCCTCCTAAACCACAGTCACAATCATCAAATATTCAGACAGAGACTTCTTCATCATCTAACTCTGCTAAATCTAGCAAAGTTAAAGATGTGATTAACATACTATTAGAGGATGAAGAGTCCAAAACTGCATTCACTACGTTTATGGCCAGCTTTCAAGCATATCAAGGTAGCCATTTTAATCAACTAGATTTTGTATTGTAGGATTTATTTGAGATGGATCCTGAAGATGTTGAAGAGATGGACTTGAACTGGCAGATGGTGATGATTGTCTACAGGACTCAAAAACATTCTTATGTCAACAAGAAATACAAGCCTAGTGCAAACAAGACTGTTGGATTTGACAAGTCAAAAGCTAGATGTTTTAACTGCAACAGTTATGGACACTTCTCAAGAGAATGCAAAGCTCCAAGGAATAATGGAGGAAGTGCTCAATCAAGCTCAAATAATCAAAGTTTCAACAACCTCAGAAGACTTTTCAAAAGCCTTATCAAAGTCTTCCTATGCCAGAGCTTAAAGATGAAACCAAATCATCTGATGAAACAAAGAAAGCACTAGTAGTCAGCATAAAAGAGGATATGATTGGAGTGCATATGTAGATCAATTTACAAATAATTAACATCAAGTTTATCTCTTATTGCAGAAATTCAAGAAGAAGATTGGTCAAAAAACAATGACCCAAAAGTGGAAAGTGATGAAGAGGAAGATGACTATGATTGGAGTGACAAGTTTGATCCTAAAGAGGATACAGTGGAAGTAGCTCTAATGGTTCTGATCAACCAAAGGTTAACTCTTCTACTTCAACACCTGAAACCACAGTTCCAAAATTTCCTGAAATACCATCAGAAGTAAGAGAAAAGCTTTGCACCAAATCATGCTGTGAACATGTTGAACACTACAGAAACTATTCATTCAAAATCTGTGAAAAGCTAAAACAAGAGGAATCTATGCATAACCAACTTAAATCTAATCATAAAACTGCAGATCAAAAGATTATCTCTCTTCAAACTTCATGGAACAAAACAATCAAAGATTAGAAATTGTTACAAAACAACTAGAAGAGATGACCAAGAATCTTGAACAAGAGAAAATAGCACATGCTGCTACTCAAGTTGATCTGGCAAAAGTAAAGAGTTCAAAAATGATAGTAGAAAAGCTAATCAGTGAAAGAAAAGATAAACAAAAGGCAGGGTTAGGTTTCACTCATGAACCTATGCCCAAATCTATCACAAACACACTACTAGAGAACTTCAATACTCATGATCATTCACCTGAAAATAAAGCAAAGCTTAAAGCCTTCCAGATCAAAAACAAAAAAATGCAGAAGAAGAAAAGAAAATGTTCAAGTGTTTGTTGAAAAAGATCAAGAAAAAATCAAACATGGTCATCCAATCAAGATAAAATCATATGAACCAAAAAAACCAAAACAAAATATCTCTTCTGATCAAATTCATAATGTAATAAAAGAGTCAGAGTTCAAAACAAGGACAAACAACAGATAGGAACATCAGAAGATTCAAACACCATCAATATGAAACAATTTCAATCAGAAAAGGAATCTTCTTTTGATGATGTTTAATCTGAAAATAAACCAAGTTCTTCTAAATCAAAGATTCAAAGAAGAAGAAAGAAATCTGCAAAAGCAACATCTGAACAAAACAAAAGTTCAGAAATTTTGATTAAAGCAACAAATCAAACATCAAAACTAAAACCAATTAAATTTGTGTCAGCAGGTATGTTAAATATGAATTCTCTTCCAAATAATAAAGCAAATATTATGAACAAATCAAACTCTGATCTGAAATCTAGTTCAGATTCAAAGACTTCCGTTGTAGCAAAAAGATTTGTTTCTAATACATTCAAGAAGGAAGTTTATGTTAAACAAATGAAAAATAATCTGACTCAAAATCAAACTATGAAAAATGAAAGACAACGGTTTAACTATTTGACACCAAAATCAAACATTATGTCATTGTCAAAAGTTAACAAAAAGTTGTTTTTAACTCCATAAAAGTACTGTGAAATTTGTGATATGAAAAATCACAATACTGCTGAGTGCTACTTCAACAAGTACTGTCACATATGTGACATGAGAAATCATTCGACAGCAGATTGTTATTATAACAAATATTATACTTATTGTGATGAAAAGACTCACAACACTGCAAATTGTTACTTTAGAAATAGATCTCTCACTAGAAACTTTGCAAAATCAAACATGAGCAAAGGATTTGCTAATCTATAGTATTTGAGAAATCAAACTAATGGATTTCAAAGAGACATTAATCAACCTAATGTAGGTTTGAGATCTTTTCCTAAGAACAATTATATGAGCTCAAAACATAACATGCAAGAACACTTCATACCAAGATCTGTAAGGATGAATAATAAAATTGTTAGTCATCAATACATTTCAAAAGATGATCAATCAAATGGTATGAATGTTCACAAAAATAAATCAAACAATTTTCAAAATAAAATTGGTAAATTCATCAAAAATAAACCTGATTTGAATAATCTCCATTATAAACAATTTACAATTGTTGAAAAATTTGGAAAGCCCAAGACCATTTCGGCTTGGGTAGATATTTCAACTTAACTTTCTTGTAGTGCAGGTACGCCCAAAAAGACCAATCAATACATGGTATGTGGATAGTGGGTGTAGTCGGCACATGACAGGCAATACTGCCTTGTTACAAGACTTTAAGTCAAGAGATGGAACTCACGTCGCCTTTCGTGGTGATGCTGGAGGAAAAATAACCGGAGAAGGAACAGTATCCAATGGGATAATAAGCTTTGATAAAGTCAACTTTTGTTCACAGTTGAACTTTAATCTTTTAAGCGTATCTCAAATATGTGACAAATCTTATTCTGTTCTGTTTGATGATTCATTCTGTTATGTTTTGAAGCCAGGTTTCAAGATAAGCAAAGATTGGGTGATTGTTTCAACTGAGAGAGACAGAGATGTATACAAATTAGATATGTCTCAAGTTGATCCTTCAACTGAAACAACATGCCTAATTGCAAAAGCATCAAATGATGAAAGCTAGCTTTGGCATAGACATCTCGGTCATTCAAACTTCAAGAACATGAACAAGCTTGTAGCAGGAAATCATGTCATTGGACTTCCATCCAAGAAGTTTGCAACAAATGATCACTGCTCAACATGTTTGAAGGGAAAGCAACACAGAGCGTCTTATAAGTCCAAGCCTATAAACTCAACATCCAAACCTCTCCAGATGTTACATATGGACCTTTTTGGACCAACAAACGTCAAGAGTATTGGACGAAAATCATATTGTTTAGTTATCATTGATGACTTCACAAGATTTTCATGGTTTTTCTTTCTTTATGCCAAATCTGAAACAGCTGATTACTAAAAGAATTTATCATTAAAGTTGAAAATCAATTAGACAACAAAGTGAAAACAATAAGAAGTGATAATGGAACGGAATTCAAAAATGCTAACATTGAAATGTTTTGTGCACAGAACGGGATAGCTCATCAGTTCAGTGCTCCCAGAACTCCTCAACAAAATGGAGTTACGGAAAGGAAGAATAGAACACTGATTGAAGCTGCTTGTTCTATGTTAGCTGATGCAAAAATCCTATCACTTATTGGGATGAAGCAATATCAACTGCGTGTTTCATTCAGAATCGAATCTTAATTGTCAAAGATAAACTGAAAACTCCATATGAGTTAATGTTTGGCAGAAAACCGAACATAAACTTTTCTAAAATCATTTGGTTGTCCTGTTATGATTCTTAATTCAAGTGATCAATTAGGAAAATTTAAAGCAAAATCTGATAATGGATTTTTCGTTGGATATTCATCGGTTTCAAAAGCCTATCGAGTCTACAACTCTAGGACAAATGTAATCCTTGAAACATTCAACCTTAAATTTCTGGAAAGTTCTTTTCCATCAGTTTCAAATTGTTAGGATCAGTGATCTACGTTTGATTGATTAGAGAGTATAGCAGCGGAATTCTAACAATGAATTAGCCAATTCACAAGAACAAAGGATATTCAATGTAAGAATACAGACGGTTATAGATGGAGAGAATTTTGCAGATAAATTTCATTCAATATTCACTTTCGTGGTAACGGAATGTCACACTTACAATTAGGTTGACACCTCTTATATAAGAGATTTGACGTCTGCTGATGTCACTTGATAATGACATCTAACAGAATTATTCCAACTGAAACACAACTACTGAAGATGTCAAAACAGCTGACATCTTCTTACAAAAATACTAAGTGTTATCAGTTACTACAACTACTGAAAAACATAAAACTACTGACGAGCACAACAACTAAAGTATTCTTCAGCTGTTGTGTCAAACTACTGAAACAATAACAACTGAAGAACATACTCTTCAGTTGTTTTACAAATACTGAAACAAGAAACTACTGAAAGGTAAACTATCACAACTACTGAAGAAGACCTCTTCAGCTGTTGTGACAACGTCTGATACTTTGGTCTTCAGCACTTGTGTCTTCAGACTTTGTCTTCGGCACATGTGTCGTCAGACTTTGTCTTCCGCACTTGTGTCTTCAGACTTTGTCTTCAGCACTTGTGTCTTTAGACTTTGTCTTCAGCACTTATGTCTTCAGACTTTGTCTTTAGCACTTGTGTCTTTAGACTGTCTTCAGACTTTGTGTTTTCAGACTTTGTAATAAGCTGTTATTTTCAGCTGTTGTGGTCTTCAGTAGTTGTTGTGATGTCTGTGGGACTTAAAGGTTTTTCTGATCCGGCTCATTGGTTCTTTTGGTCCAACAAACTTGTTAGGATCAGTGATCTACGTTTGATTGATTAGAGAGTATAGCAGCGGAATTCTAACAATGAATTAGCCAATTCACAAGAACAAAGGATATTCAATGTAAGAACACAAACGGTTATAGATAGAGAGAATTTTGCAGATAAATTTCATTCAATATTCGCTTTCGTGGTAACGGAATGTCACACTTACAATTAGGTCGACACCTCTTATATAAGTGATGTGACGTCTGCTGATGTCACTTGATAGTGACATCTAACAGAATTATTCCAACTGAAACACAACTACTGAAGATGTCAAAACAGCTGACATCTTCTTACAAAAATACTAAGTGTTATCAGTTACTACAACTACTGAAAAACATAAAACTACTGACGAGCACAACAACTGAAGTATTCTTCAGCTGTTGTGTCAAACTACTGAAACAATAACAACTGAAGAACATACTCTTCAGTTGTTTTACAAATACTGAAACAAGAAACTACTGAAAGGTAAACTATCACAACTACTGAAGAAGACCTCTTCAGCTGTTGTGACAACGTCTGATACTTTGGTCTTCAGCACTTGTGTCTTCAGACTTTGTCTTCGGCACATGTGTCTTCAGACTTTGTCTTCAGCACTTGTGTCTTCAGACTTTGTCTTTAGCACTTGTGTCTTCAGACTTTGTCTTCAGCACTTGTGTCTTCAGACTGTCTTCAGACTTTGTGTTTTCAGACTTTGTAATCAGCTGTTGTTTTCAGCTGTTGTGGTCTTCAGTAGTTGTTGTGATGTCTGTGGGACTTAAAGGTTTTTCTGATCCGGCTCATTGGTTCTTTTGGTCCAACAAACTCCCCCTGAACCAATGCAGCCAAAACCTTTAACTTTATTGAGGTCCCACTTATTGTTGGCAGAATGGTTGGTCTTTTTCCTTCTTGATGACCCATATAAGCACTGGCCTGGGAAGAAATCTCAGAGATCTGTTTGGCAAGGTATGAATGGGAATTTTGTTTTGGGGAACTGGACACAGAGTTGTTATCCCATTCATGAGATCTACTTCCCCATGATGAGTCTGTACGACTCTCGAACATAGGCCTCAAGGAGAACAACCTGTTCCTCCTTAGAGAGTTCTTCTACTCCTCCTTCAAAGAAGAACTCTAGACCATAGTACTCAGATAAGTACTTTACAGTCCTGCCATTCTTCAACTCCACAGTAGTTACCTCCCTATAGACAAATTCATCAGGATGAGTGCCCTCAAGAAGTAACTGGAGCTCATTCTTCTTAATGTCTTCAAGCTTCTTATATAATAACCCCTTTTTGATCATCTTGTTTTCCAGTAAGGCTTGAGGGGTCATTTTTGATTGATGAGCCTTCTTGAATTCATCGATTATTTCCCATGGTGAGACTACAATGGCCAACATGATTGTAGAGTCTATTGTTTTTCTAACCTAGCCATTGTATCTATGTGGAATGGATCTTTTGTGGATTCTAGAACTCACCTTGGGGTCTGGCCATACTCTCACTCTCTCCTTTTGATACTGAAATGTGTGTCTGAGAGTGTACAGCCTCTGAGCATGCCCTTTCATGGCTTGTATAGATGATGACTAAGGAAATTCCTTATCAACCATCTTCAGTAGTTGCTCATCGTGCTGCTTCTGCTGTTCTTCATCTTCTATTTTGACTCTAACCATTTCCCTTTGTGAGTCAGGTGTGATCATGAGTTTGCTCCTGGGTGCTGGTAGCTTTAGAACAGCAGAGAGTGGCAGACTATCATCTTCATCCTCTTCTTCTTCATCTTCTTCTATCCTCAGCACCCTTCTCCTCCTTCTAGGTGCATCACTGGATGATGGTTGGGTTGGTTTTTGTGGTAAAGGAATTGGTTTTGAAGGTTGAGGATGTTTGGATTTGGGTTTTGAGATTGGTTTGGAGATTTGAGGGGTAGGCTGTTTTTGAGTGGGTGATTGGGAAGGTTGTTCAAGCATTTTGGTTGTGAGTTTGGCTTTTGTGAGTCTTGCCATTTCAAACCTTTTTCCAGCCCCAGCCTCATCAAGTGCTTCAATGATTATCCCTATGAAATTGCTCAGACAAACAGATTCTGGTGGCTATAGCCAGAATGCTGTCTCTGGTCCATGAACGAATCTCCATCAGTGATCTTCCTAAGTATTTGGCTATGAATCGAATCATGATCTCAAATCTCTCTTTCTCCAGCACATCATACCCAGCCCATCTGTTTTGAATTTCCTCTACTTCCAACCTCCTGATCTCACTGTCTAGTGTGGCTGTATCAAAGCCTTGCTTGAAGAGTTGCTCAATGATTTTGTCCATGGATCGGCTGTGTGTTTCATCTGCATCTTTTACCAGCTCTTCCAAGGATTTTTCTTCAGCATTCGATTGATCACGAGCACTTTTCTTTCTTTTGTAAGTGATCAGTTGTTGTTCCTTTTCCTTTTCCAACTCCTTGGTTTTCTCTTGTGCCTTCTCATCCTCAGTTCTTTTTCTTTTCTTTTCTTTCACTGCAGTACTCTCCCCTTTTTGGATGCATTGGTGGCAGGGGTTTGTACCGCAGAAATTTTCTTGTGCACACATCATCAATGAGTGGTTGTAGACTTGAGGAGATCCTCTCATCAATGGCTTTATAAACAATGTCATTGATGATGGGAGTGATGAGAGGTAGGGATTGTTGGAATACAGCAACCATCTGCTCAGGGGGGGTTTTGTCCCGGAGAGATAGTGCCAAAAGCAGAGGCTGGAGGCTCAGTGAAGTGAGAGGGTAAAGTGTTTGGGGGACCTTCAAATGAAGGTGCCATCTGTGGGTTGGTGGGGGCAGATGGACTTACATCCTGAGACTTCTTGGCAAGCAGTTCTTGTAGTCTGCTTACCTCAGCCTCCAGGATGGTGTTGTGGGCTAGAACGTCATAGAAAAAGCCCAGGTCATCATCAGCAGATGCTGAATCACCTGACCTCCTGCTTGTAGCAGGATGTACATGCACTGGGTGTAGACCAGTTTTAGCATGTGCCCCTTTTTCTTGGAACTGGGGACTTCCAGCCTCAGGACTATGTCCTTCATCAGCTGTTGCCTCTAGTGAGGTCTTAGCTATGTTACCAGCCTCATTCTGATCATGTGCTGATTCAGAAGAGGTGGCAGCCTCACTAGATGTTCTAATCTCCCTATCCACACTAGGAGATAGAACTTGTAAACCCCGGTGTGTGGGTTGTCAGAAGCATGGTGAACCTCTTCCTCAATATCTGTGGTTCTCCCCTTTGTTGGTGGTGTTGGGGAGGAGGAGAGGCATGTAACTGAGTCAGCACGTTTGCAATGATTATGGTTGGACTTTGGGGGGCGGTTGCGTGGGGAGATGGGGTAAAATCAGTGTGCACTGGGGAGGATGGTGCTCTTCAATGGCAATCTCCTCAAGTGAGGAAGATCCCAGATGGTGGGTACCCCTTCTGTGGTGGCTGCAGGCTCCTTTTGAGAGGAATCCTGAGCGGCTGTGGCTGGTAGAGTCTCTGATACTGCGGGTGTTAGGACCTGGTATTTGACCGAAATACCTTATGATTAACGTGTAACCGGATCAAATAGTGCGGAATCCTATTTGATTGGCGATCCAATCAGTGAGAACACACGAAGAATCAATCAAGAATTGAAACTAACGTTAGAAATCGATTGGGAATCGATCGAATGTGTTCTATGAACTTGGAGAATGAATTGAGAGGTTTCTGGATGGTGAGGGTTCGTCTGGAATCGTAGTTGATCGAGAGTCCTTGTTTTTCACGAATTGAGTTGTATTTATAGGTTGGTATTATTCAATCGTGCGACTGAACCATTAGTCTGGTTCAGTCGTGCGATTGAACCAAGCGGTTGATTCATTCGTAAGACTGAGGTGTCAGTCGTGCGACTGAGCCAATCTTATGTTACAGTCGTACGACTGATCCAGTCTCCTGGTTTAGTCAGCGGCTGAGTCAATCGTGTGAAGTTATTCATGCTTATGGTTCATTCGCATGAGCCATTCGCATGGGAACTTCATTAACTTAAGTTTGAATGTTTTAGTTAATTAATATAACATAATGTGCAACCATTCAAATATCAAAACCCAATCAATTCAGTCACGACTCATTAATGAACTATTAAACATTATAACTAACAGACTATCAAGATCATTTCATTAATCATATCAAACAAGAACTATTACATCACATATCATGATCTAGGGACATACATGTATCAACAAACTCCCCCTTGGACCTAGATCTCTCTAATGTCTGTTTTCTTTATTACCTCCTCATATTTCTTGTACTGTCCTCTTGTGTGACTCTCGCATGAATATCAAACGCGAAGCAAAGTCGTATAACGTTTTGGAACTGGAGGGCTTGTACAATGTCTTGTGTGTCATAGAACAGTGGCCACTTGTATAATGTATAGACATCATTAGCAGACAAGTTGCTTAGCCACATTGGGTCGAATACCCTGATGGTATCCATTTGTCCCTTTATCCAAAACTATGACAGCTTCAGCAGTTCTCCAATCATAGTACCACCATTTGAAGTGAGGTGTGAAATCCTTTGTCATTTCCCGAAGTGGGATTCTTGACATTGTGTGCGGAGGACTCCACTTCAACACAATCTTTGTTTTCCAGTAATGGCATCCATCTCAGACCTTCTAATATACCTTGTAGGTTGTTGAGGTCTGAAGTTAATCCACCTGGTGTGGTACTCTTTCTTTAGGGCAGCCTCAAACCAGCCTGACATCTTTCTTGGGTCAGCATACAACAGCTTCAATTTGGCCAGCTGGTTGAGCTCAAAACCTGGTAGAGTCTTTAGGTCATGTGGAAATCTAAAGTACTCTATGCCCTTCTCCCTCTTAACGGCATAAATGTTAAGATCATCAAAATATGCCCATGCTATAATCCTGCCTGACACCGTAAGATGTTCTTGACGCTGTAGAACTTGGTGTAGGCATCCCTCTTCGGTGCAGCACGTTGGGCTCTGACTTCTTTAAAACATTCAGCCCACTCAGCCTTTCGAATGTCTACGTCATCATTTGAGGCTTGGGCGGTTCCTTCGGTCTTTCCTGTTTCCTGCTCCATCTTGTCTAGTACCTCAAACATATCACTGACTAGGGACTCACCCAGATTGGGGACCACATTACCCTCGTTGTCAGCGTACTGAGGGTACTCTTCAGCAGCAATATCTTAACCTCAACTTCATCAACATCATTTAGTTCTTCGTCACTGGTTGAATCAACTGTTGGAGCATCCTTGACAATTTCATCAGGATTGAGTCTGAACATCTCTGCCAGTTGCTCGTTAGATAGGTCGTGAATTATTTCACCTTCTTCAGGGGTATAACTCACTGACCTTCTCACAATCCCTTGCAGATCAAGAATCATTGTGAGTTGAGACTTGACCTGTTGAAGGGGAGCAATATCAAACTCATCTCTGTAGTACTTTGGATCTGTTTGATTTACACATTTCACACTTAAATCATTAGTAATTTATCAAACAAAATGCATTAACTTAATATAAACATTTAGTACATGGTTTTTTCAATACAGAATACAAAAGTAAATAAATACATAAACATCTACTATTTACATTTATCCTGAATGCTAGACTCTTCACGTGAAGGTGCAGAGCAGAAGCTGACTGATCTTGTCTGTTCTTTGTTCTTCTCTTCCTGGCGCTGAGACAGATTCAGTGCTTCTCCTTCTTCAGTGTCCTCATCTTCACACCATTCTTCGGTTCTCTCTTCATCAGCATCACTCTCATTATCATCATCGTCTTCATCATCTTCATTATCTCTGTCTCCATCCCTTATCTTTAAAGGTTCCTCCTTTGATCCTTTCAATTTTAGCAAAATGGTCCTCTTAGCTTTTTCAACTCCTCTATTTGCTTACTTGCTGTGACACTTTGAGCTCGGAGTTGGTCCATCTGAGTGCTCTGAGCAGCCAATTGCTGGGCCTGCTCCTCAATTACTCGATCCTGCTCTGCAATTTTATGCGATTGTGCAGCAGTCAGGTCGGTAAGCTGGCGGATCTGAGTGGTCTTTTTCATCAGCCGCCATCAATCGCAACACCATTCTGTTTAAAGCTGACAACTGTTCCTCTACCCCGATTGGAGGTAGAGGAGATCTATAGGTGTGTGAGGGATAGGCTGAGGGCTCGGTTTGGTGGCTAGTGGTGGTGGTGGTGGTGGTGAATATCGGTTCAGGTCGGGATGATAGTGGTGGTGAGTGTGGGGTGAATGATGTAGTGGTGGCTGGGGTCTGTCTTGTGGTGGTCGGTCTGGTGGGTCTGCGGTTGCTGTGGGAAGGTATGGTGGTGGATGGTGTGTCTGAAGAGTGTGGTAGTGGTGGAAGGTATGGTGGATGTGGTGGAAGTGGTGGATGTGGTAGTGATAAAGGTTACCCTACGCTTCTTCTTAGGTTTCTGCCCATGGGGTTGAGCCATCCGTTTTCTCCTCGTTCCCTTCGAGGTGGATGCTTCCCCTCCAATCCCGCCTGAGGACCCCGGAGCATAAGTTAGGTCAGCTTCTGTATCTCCGGAGCCTCTTGGTTGTTCACAACAACCCTTAACCCATGTTCTGTGAGAACAACTTTCCTTCCCACAGTTCGGGTAAGTGGCTCCTCATCCGATTCATCTTCATCCTCTTCATTAAGAACAAAATCTTGATGAAATCCCGCTGACTCAGTTACTTCAACAGATGAGACAGGAACAGGGGGAACAGAGTCAGACACAGTGCCTCTGGGTGGAATAGGAGCATCCCCACTGTCATCCTCATCTAAGTCAAGAGTGGGTAGGGCTATCTGTTCCACCTTAGAGTCACTGTCCTCGTGACGCCACTTCCTCCTTTCCGGCACTACATAGTCTTCTCTGGCAAGATGACCGAACAACCTCCTGACCGGAGGCTTCACTGGCTTTCCCCGGTATACTTTCATCCTTCCCAGGGTGGTGTCATCCATTACCTCCAATACCACCGAATCCTCCTGTTCTTTTGGCAGGGAAGGAAGCTTCTGATCTATTATCATTTGCATAAACCGTGGGTACATACAGAAGGCTTCCTTTCCTTTCCCCTCGATGTTCTCCACCAGATAGGTGAAGATCATCTTAGAGAAGCTGAACGGATGGTTCAGCACCAACAACGTATGCGTTTTGCATCTGATCCGATAGCTCATCAAACCCACCTTTTCTTGAAGCCATGCACTTGAGCAGCACGTGTGCAAGGTACTTAAACTGAGGACAGAGGTTACTCTTGTTGAGTACCCCTGAATTGATGTCCCCAGAGTATTTGGCTCTGAGAAACATCCTCTGACAGTGAGGGGTGTAGACGGGTTGGGCAGTCACCGTCATCCCCCAATTGAAGTACAACCCTTAAGTCTTCCTCAGAAACTGTAATATCCTCACCAAATATGGAACTTCTTATGCAGTGAGGATCCGATGATCTATCAACTGTAGCGCCTTCCCAGAAGGCTTGTTGAATGGATCGGTATGGGGTGCAAGGGGTAGAGATGGCATGCGCAATCCGTGATCTTAGTAGAAACGTGATAATGCCAGAGAATTCTGCCGCATTTCTGGATGTTAAGTCCAGATGGGCACATATATTATGCTTTGTGCTCATAGTCCATCTACTCGCCATCTGTTACACAAAATAGTAAACATATTATCATTTAATAAGAAAGTCATGAACTCATTAAGCTTGAAGAACATCTTTCTGTCATGCGATTGAAGTTGTGCGACTGAGTCAACAGTGCGATTGAACCGTGCGAAAGGGGTTCAGTCGTACGATTGAATGGTCCGAATGGGGTTCAGTCGTGCGATTGACCCATACGTATCTCAGTGTGTGCGATTTGGCTCCTACGCATATACCTTCATGCGGTTACCTCAGTCATGCGACTGAACTTCAAACGCATGGTTCAGCCATGCGTATGGGCATTTTGAGCCCTTTAGTCGTGCGACTGAAGTTCATCATGCTGTCCATTCGCATGAAGACCCACTGTGCGATTCACATTTTCAGTTTCACCAATCTTTTGTTTTAAACCTCTATCTAGTTCATTTGAGTCGCCATCTCGTCACTAATGACCTAGTAAACTTAATTTTAACATTTAGCTTAGTTTATGTAGGTGATTAGGGCATTTTTCAGTTCGATCAAAGTTTCATTCGAATACCCTAAATTGGACTCAAAATCTTCTGATTTCTACAAGATTGAACTACAATGTACCTTTAGTCTTGTCAATCGAAATTCAGAAGATGAATTGCAATGTGAACAACTATCTCTAGAGATTTTGGTAGAGTAACGGTAAAGAAAGCGATTTGGGGTGCGATTGGGAGTGATGAGTGAGATGCGATCGACTGAGGTCCTTTAAATACTGACCCTAAGTTAAATCGGCCGACTGGCCTCATTCGCACAGTTCATTTGGGCGACTGAGGTTCAGTCGTGCGATTGGTTCAGTCGGTCGCTTTCAGTCGGCCGACTGAGTCTCAGTCGGTCGACTGACTCATTCGGTCTCCTTCATTCGCTCTTTAGTTGACCGACTGAGCCTCATTCGGTCTACTATTCATTCTCCCCCTTCTATTCGGTTGAATGGATCATTTCATGTCCATTGGCCGATTGGAAGCCATTCGCATAGTTGGTCCATATTCATGATCCTCTAGTGCGAATGAGTCACACTTTGTGAGTTTACAGTCATTTTGAACATTTACTATTAAGATCCTTTCACTTTTGATAATAACCTTGTAAGCTCTTAACCAATTCAGTCACTTCAGACGTGACCTTTAAACTTTGAAAAACATGTGGCCATCTCAGACATGACCCTTTTTAGGAAGTTAATTCCCTTCTGATTTCCCTGATGTAGTCCGACAGACACACAAATAAAAGATAAATATAGAAACTTAAACTAACTACACAACTAAAGTTTATTTTGGACTTTTGTGAGAGATAAAACCCTAAGATGGAAATCTAAGGGATTTGGTTAGTGAGTAGACAACTTCAACTTAGATTGATCATATCTGGACCAATTCATTTTGAAATCATACAGGAATATCAAATCATTTGGGACTTGTTATTAAAACTTTTTGATGCTTAAATTCTCGGTGTTCATCCAGAGTCGTTAGCAACTTAAGGAAATCATACTGAACCTCTTAGATTTTCACATTGATTTGAACTCTAGAGAATGTAGCCACTAAGATTGTCAGTATGTTTGTCCACTTAAATCCATACACAGACTTTTGACGCAGACTGGTGACTGATTTCGGTTTAATTATTTCAGCTAACATTTGTGGATCCCACACTTATATGGTAATCAACATTCTTCAGAGGTTTTTGAGCGGTCTACGGGTATTATTACAAGAAGAGACTATTCTTAGAGCTTTCAAAAAAAGCCTGTCCTCAGGTCAGTGCCACCGCACAGCAGAGAGGCGGCAAACAACAATGAGTTCTAGAATATCTAGGTTATGCTTATCCTCAGGTCAGTGCCATCGCACAACAGAGAGGCACACAACCTATCACCTTGTTAGAGCAGCTTATTTTATTTGACACAATATGCACCAACAACATACGTCATTAGCTTTATTGCATTTGTTTTCATTTTTTCTTGCTTTGCTCTAATTATGGTCATCCGCACACTTTTGTGGCATTTAAATGCTCATTACCCTTATTGGAATATATTTGATTGTGTAACCAGTGATAAGATGGAAGCCCACAGTCAGTTGAACAACTTAGTTTGATCTTGAGATCACCAATCAGGTCTAATTGTCTATCGTGTTGAATCTACCAACATATCATTGTGGTCTAGTAGTCTCTAAGTCTACTTCTTTGTGTCACCTTAGGAGTTGCCAGTTTTCTATCATCTTCCATTTTATATTGCTTAGACTACACAGACTTATACTTTGAACTTTTGCATCTTTTCAAAACTTAAAATTTTAAATTCCCTCTCGATTTTTCCTGTGTACTATCATTTTCCAAGGAATTGAATCGGTATCACAGACACAATCTACCTCATTTCAGCTAGTTCCCCTTCTCCCTCATTTTTTTATTTTTTTTAATTTTTTTAATGTTAACTTGCTGACATATTCTCCCCCTAAAATACTAAAATCATTTCGGATTTAATTATTTGTGGATTTAATAAACAACAAAATAACATGAGTTTAAATAACATACAAAAAGAAAAAAAACAGATAACATAAAATAAACGTTAACGAAACTACATCGGACTACACATTATTCTCATCAGGAATTACCTCACTTTTCTTTTAACGTCGTTGACCTCTAGCAAATATTGAAAGCGTGTTTATCAAAGGATTTAGTATAGAGGTCAGCACGTTGAAAATCAGTATTATTTTAACCACATCAATTAATTCTTTTCAAAACAGTCTCTTATGAAGTGGTATTAATACCGATGTGTTTGGTCTTAGGATGTTGAACCGGATTTTTGGTTACTGCAATTGCAGCAGAGTTATCAACAAAAATAAGAGTAGATGAGAATTTTAAATCGTAATCCGCATTTGCTGTTGAATCCAAATGATTTGTTAACAGCAACTTGCAGCAGCAACATATTCGGCTTCACAGGTTGACAATGCAACCGATGTCTGCTTCTTACACTGCCATGTAACTAATCTTCTCCAAAGAATTGACACCCCGCTAATGTAGACTTGTAGTTCATTTTGCAGCCTCCATAGTCCGGTCATTATACGCCGTGAGCTCAAAATCATCATCATGAGGATACCACAACCCCAGTGTGGGTGTACCCTTTAGATAGTGAAAAATCCTTTTGACCCCGATCATATGATTGACCTTAGTTTAGCCTGATATCTGGAACATAACATGTAGCATACATGATATCAGGTCTTGAGGCAGTGAGATACATGAGGGATCCAATCATTCCTCGATACATATGGCATCTACAAGATCTCCATTCTCATCAGGTGCTATATCATGATTCGTAGCAAGTGGAGTCCCAGCCAGTAGAAGCATTCTCCATGTCAAAGCGACTGAGAATGTCTCCTACATATTTGGTCTGATGTAGAAGATCCCATTAGGTGTTTGATCCACCTGTAACCCGAGAAAGAACTTCATCTCCCCCATAGCCTCATCTCAAACTCTTTCTTCATCACTGCTTCAAACTCTTTGCATAACTCTCGTTCTTTGACCCGAAGATTATGTCATCAACATATATCTGTATAAGCAGTAGGTCGCCATCCTTTTCTTTAATAAACAGTGTACAGTCAATGACTCCCCTGCGAAAGCCGTGTTTCACAAGATGAGTCGAGAGTTTCTCATACCAAGCTCGAGGAGCTTGATGAAGCCCATAGAAAGCTTTGTCGAGCTTGTAAACTCTATCCCGATGATAAGGGTCTTCAAATCCCTCGGGTTGACTTACATAGACTGTTTCCCTAATTTCCCCATGAAGGAATGCACTCTTCTTATCTAATTGGTAGACTTTAATCTTCATGTACGATGCATAGGCAAGGAAGATACGAATAGCTTCCATCCTTGCCATGGGTGCAAACACCTCATTATAATCAATTCCTCGACTTGGCGAAAACCTTGAACCACCAGTCAAGCTTTGTTCCTGATAATGACTCTTGGTCATCCTTCTTGCATTTTAGTACCCATTTGGTGCCAATGACTTTAGCACCTTTAGGTCTATCAACCAGAGTCCACACACCTAACTTCTTAAACTGCAGAAGTTCTTCTTGCATGGCACTCACCCACGCCTCATCATTTAGTGCTTCACTGACATATTTTGGCTCAACCTGCGAACAAAACATCGATAAGCACCATCATGAATGTAACCCTTCTCCATAACTGAGGCGTAATCAGCTGAGTATAGCTGATTTTGGGTCTGTACTCCTGATCGGACATCTCCAATAACATTGTCAAGGGGATGATAGACGTTTATTCGTGATCCTGGAGTAGTAGGCACAGTCACCTCCGAACCAAGATTGTAAACATTTTGTTCTGCATCTGAGGGAGGTGGAGTTTGAGGTTCCGAAGTCGAGGGTGCATCACTTATGGATGCTTGTGGACTTTCAGGAACTGGAACCTGTTCCTCCTGACTGTTCTGGTCATCTACTTCAGTTTCATCTTCAGAGGAGAGTCACTGTCATCGACTACCCCCTCTGTCTGAGTAGATGATTCTCCCTGTGTGCTAGATGGTGTATTTAGAATATCATACATCATCCTAGTCTAACTCATCATCCAAGGGAGAGAGAGGGATGTTGAAGGATTTGAAGAATCCATCATAATCGAAGAAGTATGCAGGTCCTTTGCCTGTAGGTGGTGTGGTATATCTCTGAACGTCGACATTACACCACACTTCTACAAGACCCGTTGAGTTATTGTAAACTCGCTTGTTCGGTATGTTGTATCCAGAAAAATTCCTTCAACTGCCTTCTCGTTGAATTTTCCTTCTTGTGTCTTCTTCAGAAGTGTACACGGTGCGCCAAAAGGTTCAAGATACTCCAAATTCGGTTTTCGTCTTTGTAGTAGCTCATAACATGTCTTTCCGTGGCGCTTGACTATTAGGACTCGATTTAGTGTATAACACGCATTTGCCACTGCCTCATTCCAGAATTGGATAGGCAGTTTCGAGTCTGCCAGCATAGTCCGTGCTGTCTCTATCAACTCCTGTTCTTTCTCTCAGCAATGCCATTCATCTGAGGTATGTAAGCAGAAGTGAATTGATGCACAATTCCCTTTTCCTTGCAGTATGCCTCCATCCTTGAATCTTGAATTCTGCCCCGTTGTCTGAGCGTATTTGTCGAACTTTTAGCTTGTAGAGGGATTCCAGTGTGGTTACTAATTCCTTGAATGTCTCCAAAGTTTCTGATTTGGATTTCAGAAACATTACCCAAGTGAACCTTGAGTAGTCATCAGTGACCACAAAACAGTACACGTCGCCTGCAATGCTCCTTGTACTAACTGGACCAAACAGATCCATGTGGAGAAGCTCAAGAGGAAGTTCTATTGAATGAACTTTCTTTTCCTTGTGAGACTTCTTTGTCTGTTTGCCTTTCTTGCAAGCTACACAAAAGTCAGGAAGTTGGAAGTTCTTGACATTCACTCCTCTCACTAAATCCTTCTGAATCAATTGATTCATCTTCTTTGACTAATGTGTCCTATTCTCGATGCTAGGAGATTGAATCCTTCCCAGTAACTTTAGATAAAAAACACTGGACCTCATGATCCGTTGTAGCAGCTGTTGACAGATCCAAGACATAAAGGTCCTTATATCTTGAAGCAGTCATCAGAACTTGGTCCTCTGGGATCATATATTCTTTCTTTAGCACATAACACTTCTGGTTATCGAAGATGACTTTAAATCCTTTATCACAGATTTGGGAAACAGAAAGTAAGTTGTTCTGAAGTTATGAACGTAGTTCACCTATCAAACTTAACTTTCTGATTTCCCACTTCTCCCTGAGCTGTGATATAGCCTCCTTTGTTTCCTGCAAAGGAAACATTCCCTCCTTTTATTTGTTTGACGTTAGATAAAAGGGCTCTATTTCCTGTCATGTGCCTGGATGCTCCACTGTCTATAATCCACGTGTTAGTCTCAGCACTGTATCGAACACCCTGCACATAAAGTAAATGAATTAGTTTAGGTTAGGAACCCAAGCTTTGACTGTCTTGGGTTTCCCAGAGGCATCACACATCATAAACTCCACCCATTGACCCTTAGAGGGTGAGGGTAGCTCAGGTTCCTTCTTGTCATCAGTATTAGACACGTAGGTGGACTTTTCTTTCCATAAGCCAGATTTGTGCAATGCATGTTTATGATAAACAGTCGTCTAGCTTACAGGTTGGACTTTAGGTTCACTAGCTCTTCTAGGTGGAGTTACAGAGCTTCTTAGACGACTTAGGTTTTGAGTCCTGAAGTTCAATCTTCTTCCTAGGTGTCTGATAAAAATGACAATAGGAAGCAATGTGTCCACATTCTCCACAGTTGTAGCATGACCTGCTATCAACTTTATGATTAAACTTTCTTTGTGGAGACGTGCGTGACACTCTAGTAACATCAACCACTTTAGGTTTTGACTCTAGTATGTTTGATGTTTTCTCTGGTTTAACAAAATTTACTATCTTAACCTGTTTCACTTTTTGGTTAACTGGTTTTTGACTTGAAGCATGTGAAAAAGTAGCATTTGAAGTCCTTTTAGGTTCTGATTTGACTCTGTTTGACCTGACTTTAAGTTAACTTTTTCAAATTCATTTTCAGATTAACACAAGGCAATTTACCCTTTGCCTTTGAAGTGGCTTCCTTTTGTTTCTGACCAGATTCAGTAGATGAACATGAGGTGTCTGGATCAGTAACAAGAGGAGTAGTCACCACATGATCCTTGATGGGGTTATTATTTACTGGTCTAGACTTAGTGTTCATCAAGGTCTCAGGTGGTGGTGGAACCACTTTGTAGCCTAATCCCTCCCCGTTATTCCTTTCTCTCACTAAGTGTTGAATTATGTGTGAAGAACTAGTCCAACTATGCAGTTTATGTTTTAATGAATTAACTTCGACTTCTAGGACTGCCTTTTGCTTCTTAGTTTCTTCTAGGGATTTTAGATAGTACCTAATGTCATGTGCTTGGTTAAAAGCCACTACTTCGGTTTCCCTAAGTTGTTTAGTCAATAGGTCTATCTTTTCTTTATAACTATGCTCATTTTGTTTTAGTACTCTATTAGCCTCAGTGCACAGATGTAAATCTTTTACTAGGTTATCATTATGATCTAATAACCTAGCGAATTTTTCATCTATGTTATTCCTAAAAGTGTCACAATCAGAACAAGCATGATTATTAAAAATTTTGTCAGCGGTACTTACCTAAGTTGGTTTAGAAGAGTTAGCCATCAGTGCAGCATCAGATGTTTCTGGTTCTGGTGATTCTGACTTTTCTGTCTCTGACGTGGAAACTTCCTCAATTGGTTTGTAACTGACCTCGGCAGCAGTTGTTTCTTCACTATGTGACATTGCTATCTCAACTGCTATATCACCTTCACTCGCAGAATCATCATCAATATCCTCAACACTGGCAATGTTAGATTCTCCTGATGAGACAAACCTAAAACTCCAATCCTGTCCTTCATCATCATGAGCAGTTAAGGCTTTTGGATCCTTGTTTGATGAAGTAGAACTAGAGGCTTGCTTGTCTTGGCGAGTAAAGGATGAGAACGGGTTCCCATTCCCCGTCTTCTTTGGCTTGACACATTCTCTTTTGAAGTGCCCCTGCTCACCACAGTTAAAGCAGGTCACTTTACTCTTGTCGAAGCCAAAGGTGGTATCCTTAGTAGCAACCAAGTTCTATCCAGTCTTTTTCACAAACCTCTTCGCCCTCCGGAAAGCACTTGCTAAGGCCCACATTATATCCATTCTTTCAAGCTCCATCTCATCCACCTGCTCGTAGTCCTCATCTGCCAGATGGCAGTTTCCAATCTTCCCGGCAACAAGTCTATCATATGAATGAACCACTGCTGCTAAAAGATCCATATGCTCTCGAGCTACTTCCACGGTCACATTACCGAGGTTCTCGATCTTCAGTTTGGTAGCGTTTGCTTCTGATCCAATATGATGGGTACATGATGACCCAGACGTGTCTGATCCAGAAGAAGAAGCATGTGATGGACCTGACGAGCTAGACACAAAAGCAGTCTGGAGGGGTGCTCCAGATGTCTTAGCTTGAGGCGTGGCGTTGTATAAAGCTGGATTTTGTGTGTAGAAGACTTCTGAGCTTTATACTTCATCCTTAGTGCTTCTTCTCGCAACTTAAGAATGAAGTCATTTATATCCAGCTTTACAAGGATTCCATTCTGTCTCAGGTTAGACACGAATGTAGCCCACTTATCAGGCAACCCCTCTGCGAAGTTGCTTACTTTCTCTTCCATGGTAGTAGCCACTCCATGTGTATGCAATTCGCTCATCAAGTGGTAGAATCTGTCTATGACTTCGTCCAAACTTTCATTACCAATTGATGAGAAGTTATCGAATTCCTTCTTTAACTCCTTTGCCTTGATTGCCTTCAATGATGCATTCCCATCATATCTCTTCTCAAGCGCATCCCATAGTTTCTTGGACTGCTTGTTCTCTGAATACTGGTGGAATATGTCTTTGGGGATAGACTGAGTGATTAATGCATAAACTCTTTTCTCTGCATTGTACTTTACTTTTTGTGCGTCTGTCATCCCGCTTAAAGTTAACTTAACTCCATCAACTCCCACCGGTGTACTATAACCAATCTCAATGGCTTCCCATAGATTAGGATCTACTCCATTAAGGTAGATCTCAAAACGTTGTTTCCAGTGGGGAAACTCATCTAAAGTCAAAAGCTTTGGTGGTTTATTGTGATTCCCCACCTCACTCTCAAGCAACAGCAGGTTCTGTATCCTTGAGTCCTTCCCAGCGAATAAGCTAATCGTGCGTATAAGCTCTGCGTATGGTTCAATCGTGCGGCTGAATGGGCGATTGGTTCAGTCGTGCGAATGAATCTGGTGCGTATGAGCTATGCGAACGAACGGTTCAGTCGGCCGAATGAGGGTGCGACTATGTCCAATCGTGCGTATGAGCAATGCGAATGGAGTCCAGTCGTGCGAATGAGTCACTCGTGCGACTGAAGCTGCTGTTTTGCGAAAATTTCTAGGTTTGACGGGTTTCAACCGTAAAAATTCGAAATTTCACAAGTTCTAATCGCCTAAGTCCGTAGAAACCAAACTTCGATGAGCAGGGAACTTCCAAGATCACTTTTGATGCCAAAGATTGCGTTTTTAGTGCAAAACACAAACTTTTATGCAATCTTGATTGAATCAACACGTAATCAAGAGCCAATAGCTCTGATACCACTTGTTAGGACCTGGTATTTGACCGAAATACCTTATGATTAACGTGTAACCAGATCATATAGTGCGGAATCCTATTTGATTGGCGATCCAATCAGTGAGAACACACGAAGAATCAATCAAGAATTGAAACTAACGTTAGAAATCGATTGGGAATCGATCTAATGTGTTCTATGAACTTGGAGAACGAATTGAGAGGTTTCTGGATGGTTAGGGTTCGTCTGGAATCGTAATTGATCGAGAGTCCTTGTCTTTCACGAATTGAGTTGTATTTATAGGTTGGTATTATTCAATCGTGCGACTGAACCATTAGTCTGGTTCAGTCGTGCGATTGAACCAAGCGGTTGATTCATTCGTACGACTGAGTGTTCAGTCGTGCGACTGAGCCAATCTTATGTTACAGTCGTACGACTGATCCAGTCTCCTGGTTAGTCGTGCGACTGAGTCAATCGTGTGAAGTTATTCATGCTTATGGTTCATTCGCATGAGCCATTCGCATGGGAACTTCATTAACTTAAGTTTGAATGTTTTAGTTAATTAATATAACATAATGTGCAACCATTCAGATACCATAAACCCAATCAATTCAGTCACGACTCATTAATGAACTATTAAACATTATAACTAACAGACTATCAAGATCATTTCATTAATCATATCAAACAAGAACTATTACATCACATATCATGATCTAGGGACATACATGTATCAACACTGGGGGGGTTTAAGCCAGCAAGTATATCCTGCCTTGGTGGTACAGGAGCATCTTCAGGGGACTCATCTCCCTGAATAGCTGTTTTGGGGTGTTTTGGTTTTGGTTTAGTGGGGACTTTGGTTCTGGTGGTGGAAGCTGTGGGTTCCTGTGCTTGGGCTTTAGCATTCGGGCAGCTTCTTTGAGAGTAAGGTCTGAGTTGTGCCTGGAGTATACCTCAGCCAAAACAGCTGGTGCAGGGACTCCAAGGCCAAGAAGGCCATCAGATTTTAATTCATCTAAAATAATGGCCATCAGAAACCTGGGATATAATGGCCATCGGTTTGCCGTAGGTTTCTGAGCCAAGTTCTTTATTTCGAGAAACACGATTTCAGAAAAATTTAGCGGTTGGTGTTCTAGAATAGAATACAATACCTGTTGCCATTGGGATGACATTTGATCCCAAGAAGATGTCTTGGAGGCTAAGCAGACATTTACCATGTGAAAAATAAATTTCTCAGCGTCATGGAAATGTTTCTTTAGAATGGTTGTAGCCCGAAGATCACCTTCATACCCATGATTGATAAAGGACATATCTGTTGTGCCCTTTGGGTATTCAGTCACAGCGGTGGAGTCGTGTAAGTGTAACGCCTGACGAATGATGTCGGCTGTAACGACCACTGGTTTCTGGTTGACAAGGGACCGAACAGAGATCTGGCCGGTAGACTCATCAGTATGAACAAAAGCATTTGACCAGAATTGACTGAGGGATTCAGGGTAGATGGTCGGATTCAAGAGAAAGGTTGTGCGATATGGGGAATCCACCATTAAGGCAATGGTATTATCATATTTGTTCCAGAAAGCCGACTTGGTAAGGTAAGCAATGCAGTTATGTCATGGTTTCAGACTCATGGTCGCCATGTTTGAGAGAGAGAAGCTCAGAAAATAACGGCTAATGAACATTAGAGAAGAGGACAGGTATTTATAGGGTAGGGGTAAGAAAATGACTGAAGGGTTTTATGTTAGTCATCAATAGTTTTAAACCGACTGTTGACATGGTATTACCCTTTCAGACGTTGAAACAGCTGAAGTCGTGGTTTTAGGCATCAGCAGTTAGAAAACTACTGAAGACCATGGTTTTAACTTCAGATGATGAAACAACTGAGGACTTGGTGTTTGTCATCAGTAGTTGTGAAACTACTGAAGACAGTGGTTTTGTCATCAGTTGTTGTAAACAGCTGAAGACTTGGTGTTAGTCATCAGTAGTTATAAAACTACTGAAGACATGGTTTTGCTTCGGTTGTTTATAATGAAACAGCAGTTGTAGAAACAACTGAAGAGAACGTTCTCTTCAGTATTTTTCGTCAATTCATAGCCTTTCAGCTGTTTCATACTGTCCTCAACACTTACTCATCAGATGCATTTGCTTTTCAGTGTTTTCATAGGACGTCAGTATTATCTGTTAGTACTGATTTCAGTAGTTGTAACTACATCAGTAGTTGTAACTACATCAGTAGTTTAGAATAGATAAAGTACTTCAGTACTTGTGAGGCATTTAGCCGTCAGTAGTTATAAAAACTACTGAAGGTGAAAGAACTCATCAGTACTTATATGTGGACATGGTTACCAATGATCACCAGTACTTTTTACTGAAATCATCAGTAGTTGTCACTTATTCTAGCTGCAGCATACCAAGCCTTAACACAAGGTTTTGAAAGTAGAACTATCCAAAGGCTTAGTAAAAATATCTGCAAGCTCATCAGCACTAGGCACAAACTTAGGATCAATCTGACTTTTTTCAAAACAATCCCGAATAAAGTGATGTCTGATCTCTATATGTTTGGTCCTAGAGTGTTGGACTGGATTTTTGACAATACACAGAGCTGAAGCACTATCCATTAATAATGGAGTCTTAGTCTCTGTAATTCCATAGTCCAGAAGCTGGTTCTGAAGCCAGAGTACTTGAGAAGTGCAACTTGCAGCAGCAATGTACTCGGCCTCAGCAGTTGATGTAGCAACAGATGTTTGTTTCTTACTCTGCCAAGAAATCAAACAGTTGCCTAGGAATTGACAACCACCAGAAGTTGACTTCTAGTTAACTTGCACCCTGCATAGTCACTATCTGAAAAAGCAACTAATTTGCAAGAGTGTCCAGTGGAATACCATAAACCCAGAGATTGTGTACCTTGCAAATATCTAAAGATTCTCTTGACTGCAATCAAATGAGACTCTTTAGGAGCAGCCTGAAATCTAGCACAAACACATGTAGCAAACATAATATCTGGTCTAGAAGCTGTTTATACATCAAGGACCAATCATACATCTGTAAAGTGTTTCATCAACAGCTTTACCTTTCTGATCAGCATCCAGTTGTGTGGTGTTGCACATGGGAGTAGAACAGGGCTTACAGTTTTGTAAATCAAACTTATTCAAAAGATCTTTTGTATATTTTGACTGATGAATAAAGGTTCCATCAGCCTTTTGTTAATTTGCAAGCCTAGAAAGAACTGTAATTCTCCCATTGCACTCATTTAACCTCTTTTTCATTAATGTTGTAAAATCATCACACAACTGGGATCAGAGGATGCAAAAATGATATCATCAACATAAACTGAACAAGTAGCTTATGCTGATCCACCTTCTTAATAAACAAAGTTTTATCAATGGAGCCTCTAGTGAAATATTCTTAAGAAGAAAATTGGAAAGTGTCTCATACCAGGCTCTAGGAGCTTGTTTCAACCCATAAAGAGCCTTATCAAGTTTATACACCATTCAGGATGTTATTATCCTCAAAACTGGTGGTTGACACACATAAACTTCTTCTTTTATTTTACCATATAGAAATGCACTTTTGACATCCATTTGAAAAACTTTAAGATTGTGGAATGCAGCATAGGCTAAAAACAATCTGATTGCCTCTAGTCTGGCTACAGGGGCAAAGGTTTCATCATAGTCAATACCTTCTTCTTGTGAAAACCCCTGTACAACCAATCTAGCCTTGTTCTTAACAATAAGCCCATTTTCATCAGTTTTATTCCTAAACACCCATTTAGTGCCTATTGCACATTACCTGGGGGGAAGAGGAACTAGTTCCACACTTGCTGTTTCTTGAACTGAAGTAGCTCAAGCTGCATGGCTTCAACCCATCCATTGTCTCTCAAAGCAACATGGTAGTTCTTTGGCTCTAGCTGACTGATGAAGAGAGCATAGAAGCAGAAGTTAGACAATTGACTTCTTGTTGAAACACCAGCATTGATATCACCAATAATCTGAGACATTGGGTGATTCTTCAGTTCTTGATAAACAATGAGATCTGTGCAAGTGTTTGTAGGACCTTCAGCAGCAGCAGATGTTGATGCAGACTCTTGAAACCAAGAATTAGATGGTAACTCAAAAGATGTAGAGGAATCAGAGATCTCATCAGCATTTGTTGTGGATGGAACTGCTGAAGCTACAGGAACATCAAATTTAGCAGACACAGGCAGCTGGTCACTAAACTTGAATAGGTGAGTATTGATATTATCATCATCATCATCAATACCACCAGGTGGAAGACATGCTGCAGAAGATGATTTATCCACATGATCTGCAATAGCTGGAGGTTGATAAGGAACACATTGCAGTATGTCCAAATCAAACAACTCCATAGGGGTTTTTGGAATCTTGTCCATAGGAGATTCATTAAACTTCACATGCAAAGTCTCTTCAACTATTTGTTCTGTCGTTGAAGACTCTGTATGCCTTGCAAGTAGATGAATAACCAACAAAATACCCTGCATCCACCTTAGGATCAAATTTTTGGAGTTGATCCTTTGTGTTGAGAATAAAACAGGGACACCCAAATGCTTTGAAAAATGAAATTAGAGGAGCCAAGTGATGGAGAACTTCATATGGAGTCTTCATCACCTCTGATTTACTAAGACTCTATTCTGCACATAGCAAGCTGTGTTAACAGCTTCAGCCCAAAAGATCAGTGGCAAACCAGAGTCAGCCAGCATGGACCTTGCAGCTTCAATTAGGGTCATGTTTTTCTCTCCACTACTCTATTTTGTTATAGAGTCCTTGGTATGCTAAACTGCCTTTTGATTCCCTTTGAAAGATAGAAGTCATCAAGTGTATGGTTTCTGAATTCAGTTCCATTGTCACTCCTAATACACTTGACTGGAAGGGAATACTGCTTCTCAACATACAACACAAAGTGAATAATCTTCTGAGCAACCTCATCATTTGAATGTAGAAAGAAAGTCCATACAAATCTGGAGTAATCATCCATATTTACCAGACAGTATTTCTTCTTTGCCATGCTCATCACTCTCACAGGACCAAATAGATCCATATGCAGTAATTGCAAGCAGGCAGTGGACTTAGGCTCTTCAATAGGAGGGAATGAGACTTTGTGCTGTTTTCCTTTGAAACAAGCAGTGCAGGTTTCATCACAATGGAACTCCTTTATTGGTAAGTCTCTAACTAAACTATTGTGGATTAGCTGATTCATGTTTTTGAAATTAACATGACCCAGCCTTCTGTGCCACAGTTTAGATTCTTGAGAAGAGGCTTTGGAAAATAGGCAAGGATTGCCTCTGAGATCTATTTTCTTGGAAAGATCTAAGGCATACACTCTTCCTATCCTGTTGGCTCTCAGGAGAGTAGATCATCCAACACCTTATCAATCAAATGCAGAACTTTGGATGACAGAATCCTACAGTTCTGACTGGTGAAAATAGCAACATGGCCTTTATCACACATTTGACTGACACTCAAGAGATTATACTTGAGATTTTCCACATGATTAACATCATCAAACTTTTTTCTCCATTGGAGACAAAGCCGTTTCCAATGATGTAACCCCTAGCATCATTGCCAAAAGAAATAAACCCCTTCTTTCCTTGAGAGTAGTCATGAAGAAGAGAGCTGTTCCCAGTCATGTGCATAGATCCCCCACTGTCTACATACCAGATGCTACTTTGGCATGTTGAAGAACCCTGCAATAATAAACAATCAGTTAGTTTTGGAGACCCAAACCTTTTTGGTTTTGGGCCTGGTCTCATCAACAGATGGTAAACTAATAGGTTTGTTGGAAACAACAGCCTAGAGGAAGAAGATGGTGAAGAAGAGGAATCCTTTGGCTTGGACCTCCTTTTCTGTGGTTTCAACATAGGAACATCTAATTGGTTAACTCTTCCCAATAGATGTTGAACCATCATAACCACTGTGTCTGATTTTGTGATAAAGCTTTCAGCTCATCAGACACATTGCCAGTGGAGTTTGATAAGTTCCTATGTTGCACCTTCTTCTTCTGAGCAATCTCAGCTGTACCTGTTTAACCCCTTCCTTTTTGGATTTCTTTATGGACTTAAGGGTTACAGGATTTGATGTTACTGATACAAATGTGGTCTCAAACTCAGTTTTCATTTTAACCATTTTCTCTTTAATTTCCTCTTTATGTTTGAGTTTGGATCCTCTTTTGTACCAGCAATCATCTGTAAGATGATTAAACAAACACATACTTCACATGGTTTCTTCTTCATCTTATGTTGATCATCAACTAAAGAGGATGAAGCAACTGAAGACTTGCTCTTCAGTGCTTTGGAAGCATTGTTTGCTTTCTTGACTTCCTCTTTAGTAGTCTTCAAACTCTTTCTACTGACAGTTTTCTTCTTTTCAGTACTGGCAGTAGTTGGAGTTTGAACTTCAGGTGTTAAATCTTGCTCTCTAGTCCTTTCAGAACTTTTAGAATTAACTCCTGAGTTGATCAACTCATTGATCATGTGAGTGTCAGCAGTGGAACCATCAACATCAGCTGATAGGTTCTGAGAGGGCTTAGTGCTGACTTCTACTTCTGATAGTGCTGAATCAGAAAGTAGATCACATGATGAAATGGATTGGTTATTACTCTCACCATCAGATTCTACCTCTGCTCTGGGAGTAAAATCTGTAGGTGGAGCAGTGTGATTGTAACCAATACCAAACTTCACATTGGAAGCAGATTGCTTACTAAGAAGCATTTCAAAACCTTTGCATGATTGTACCCATTGATCACACTCCACTTGGGTGACTGCAAGGGTTTCTTTGAGATCTTTGTACTTATCTAGAAGTACCTCTTCCCTAGCCTTATAATCTGTGATTTGGCATTTAAGTTTGTAAATCTCATCATTCTTTTCATTAAGCACAGACTCAAATTCAGCTTTTCTTTTGGAAATTGTTTGTTCTAGCTCAAATTCTTGTTAATAAAGCTACATTTGCTTCTCTAATAGATGCAAATGCTGCTATACATGTTTCAGAACACAATTTGGCTTTTGCCTCAGAGGATACCTGTGATACCTTTGGTGTAGAGGCATTAGTGGATGAAGTATCAGCAGAATCCAAAGCCATAAGAGCTAGATTTCCAAAGGGACTGTCACCACCATGTTGACCAGCACCAGTGAACAGTTGTTCATGACCAGACAAATCATCTGGTAAACTGCTCCAGTCAACAACTCCTGGGGTGAAGAAGCTGTGTTGTTGAGGTTAGTTTGTTGATGAGATTGGGAAGGTTGTGGTTCAGGCAATGCTTGTGGTTGTTGTGCAATGGAGCTTGAACAGGATTTGGTTGAGGCATATATAGCAGGGATAAGGATATGACATTTGACCCTGGGGAACAAAGTATGCAGGAGACCTAGGATGTGAATGATGACCAGAACCAGCAGGATGTTGCCCTCTGTTTTGTGGACTAGTACTAGGAAAAGTCACAAAGGGTGCAGAAGAGTTAGATCCAGTTGATCTACACTCTCTTGCAAAGTGTCCCAGCCTTTGGCATTTGTGACACCTCAACTTACTCTTGTCAAAACCAACTTTGGTTTTGCCAGAAAGTCCAGGAAATTTCCTGCCAGTTCTCTTATAGAACTTCTGAGATTTGATATTAATCAATGCCATTTGGCTCAGAATATCCATCTCTTCTAGATCATCATCAGCTATTCCTTTCAAATCATCCATGATGAAGCATAGATTGTCACTATTACTGCCAGAATGACTCTCAATACCAACAAATGCATGATCAGAACTATTTGAAGAGAAATCAATATGCTCATCATAATTGCTTTCAAATGCAGCATATTCTGACTCATGACCAACCAAGGTAGTATTCCCTGGTACAAAGTCATCAGTGAGCTTTCCTGATGAGGACAGTTTCCTCTTCTGCTCTATCTCTCTTTCGAATGTAAGAAGTTTCCCATGAAGTTGGGTGAGAGATAGGCTATCCAGATTTGCACTGGAGCGTAGGACAATAGTGTATGTGTCCCATCTCTCAGGCAGTGATCTGAGGAACCTGTTATTCATTTGGCTATTGGTGTATTCCTGTTTCACCATTTTCAGCTCAGAGATTAAGCAGGAAAAACGCTCAAACTGTTGAGTCAGTGTCTCGCCCTTTCTATGAGAGAATGTCTCATATTGTTGGACAAGGATTTCTCTGTTGTTTGCTAAGACCTCATCTGTGCCACCGAACTGTTCCTTCAGGGCATTCCAGAGATCATGAGCAGTTTCATGATGCATAAGCCCTGAATAGATTTCATTAGGCAGTGCCATGGCCAGAATTCCATGGGCTTTAGCATCAATCTCAAACAGTTTCCGATCTTCATCAGAGTATTGTTCCTTCTTCTTTGGAACCATTTGATTGGTTTCCGGATTGTTCACCATAGGCTTATGTGGTCCATGTACCACAGATGTCCAACAACCTGAACTGTTAACAGACAGGTGATGAAGCATTCTTCGCTGCCATATGTTATACTCGGTCCTAACCAGCATCGGGGGCTTGGTTGAGGAACCAGTATTGTGAGGATCATTAGAAGGAGTAGTCATCTCAGATTCAATCAAATTCAATTAAGCTATAACAGATTTAGAACAAAACACACAACCAATTGAACCAAGAGAGATCTCAGAATAAATGAACGAAAGCGTCAGAAATTCAATAATCTATAACCAGTTCTTGCAAAATGCTAATTCAATCAAACATAGATATCAATTAGCAGTTTCAATGATTAATTGTTAGATCAATCAATGATTAACCCGCTCTGATACCACTTGTTAGGATCAGTGATCTACGTTTGATTGATTAGAGAGTATAGCAGCGGAATTCTAACAATGAATTAGCCAATTCACAAACAAAGGATATTCAATGTAGAACATAGACGGTTATAGATAGAGAGAATTTGCAGATAAATTTCATTCAATATTCGCTTTCGTGGTAACGGAATGTCACACTTACAATTAGGTCGACACCTCTTATATAAGAGATGTGACGTATGCTGATGTCACTTGATAGTGCATCTAACAGAATTATTCCAACTGAAACACAACTACTGAAGATGTCAAAACAGCTGACATCTTCTTACAAAAATACTAAGTGTTATCAGTTACTACAACTACTGAAAAACATAAAACTACTGACGAGCACAACACTGAGTATTCTTCAGCTGTTGTGTCAAACTACTGAAACAATAACAACTGAAGAACATACTCTTCAGTTGTTTTGCAAATACTGAAACAAGAAACTACTGAAAGGTAAACTATCACAACTACTGAAGAAGACCTCTTCAGCTGTTGTGACAACGTCTGATACTTTGGTCTTCAGCACAAATGGTCCTGCATGTTATTTGACTTAGATTCATTATCAACTATTTTCAATCTAATTTGTTTGATCAACCAAATTGTCTTAATGCTACAAATAAGAAGAACTCAGAGGAGATCTTGGATCTTTCAGTGAAGATTCAGATTCTGATGACCCAGATGAATCAAGCTCAGACTACCCATTTTTGTCATTTGTCAAGGATTCAACAATACAAAACCATGAAAATACAGTTTCAGATCATTCAGAGTCAATTAATCAGGAAGAATTACAAAATATTCCTAATGATGGTAATGAGTTTGTGATACCTAAGTTTGGAACATCATCCATTTCAGGTGATGTAGTTGATACAGGTAACTTTGATTACTTTGTCAATTCACCTACTCAAGTTCCAAACTTCAATCCACATTCTTCTACTTTGATACATGAGTTTTCCAACTTGAATCAAACAAATCTGGATGTTAATGTTCAATGTGATGAGATTACTACATCTCGTATTCACAAGAATCATCCAATTTCTCAATTATTGGTTTGTTGAATGAGAGAACAACAAGGAGTAAATCAGAACAAGCAAACGTATGCTTATACTCTTGTTTTCTTTCTCAAATTGTTCCTAAAAATGTTACCGAAGCATTAAAGGACAATGGTTGGAAAGAAGCCATAAAAGAAGAATTACTTCAATTCCGCAAACAAGAAGTGTGGAATTTGGTGAATCTGCCTGAAGGAGAAAATGCAATTGGCACGAAATGGTTATTTAGAAATAAGACTGATGATCATGGTGTTGTAATAAGGAATAAAGCGAGACTTGTTGCACAGGGATACGCACAGGAAGAAGGAATAGATTATGATGAAGTGTTTGCACCAATTGCAAGACTTGAATCAATTCGAGTTTTTTCTTGCTTATGCTTCATCATGAAATTCAAGGTGTATCAAATGGATGTAAAGGGTGTATTTCTATATGGCCCAATCATTGACAATGTGTTTGTGAAGCAACCTCCAGGCTTTGAGGATGCACAATTTCCACATCGAGTATATAAACTGAGTAAAGCTTTATATGGACTTCATCAAGCCCCTAGAATTTGGTATGAGACGTTATCACAACACTTAATCCAACATGGATACACACGAGGGAAAATTGATCCAACTTTATTCATAAAGAAGGATAATAATGATCTTTTATGTGAACATGTGTATGTTGATGACATCATATTTGGTTCTACCTGTCCAAAAGGATGCAATGAATTTGAAGAAATCATGAAATCTCGATTCCAAATGAGTTCTATGGGAGAGATTAACTTCTTTCTTGGACTTCAAGTCAAGCAAACTACAGATGGAATCTTCATCAATCAAGAAAAGTTTGTTGACAAGCTCTTAATGAAATTTAAGTTGCAAGACTGTCAGTCCATACGAACTCTAGCAGATGTTAACACCAAGATTGAACCTGATCCAAAAGGAAAATCTATTGACCAAACGTTACACAGATCAATGATTGGATCTTTGATGTATCTTACTGCATCTAGACCAGACATTATGTATGTTGTTTGTGTATGTGCCAGGTATCAATCTGACCCGAAAGAATCTCACTTAATTGCTGTCAAAAGGATATTCAGGTATCTCAAAGTAAACCAGCTTTAGGGCTTTGGTATCCTTACGAGGGTAACTTTGAACTATATGGATATACATATAGTGATTATGGTGGATGTTGTCAAGATAGAAAATCTACTTCGGGTGGGTGTCAATTTCTTGGTCCCAGATTAGTCTCGTGGCAATGCAAGAAACAAACAAATGTCTCTGTTTCAACTGCAGAAGCTGAGTACATTGTTGCATCAGCAGGATGTTCTCAAATCCTTTGGTTGCAATATCAATTACTGGATTATGGGTTCAACTTTCTTAAAACATCAATTTACATTGATAACACAGCTGCTATGTTCATAACAGCTAATCCTGTTCAACACTCAACAACAAAACATATCGAAATTCGATATCATTAATTTTTAGAGATAACTCTGAAAAAGGATTAATCATATTGATTCAAATTGCAACAGAAAAACAATTGGCAGATCTATTTACTAAAGCCTTCCTACCAGGACGGTTTGAGTATTTAGTAGAATCAATTGGTCTTATAAATCATATGTGATCTCCCTAAATCAAAAGATCATAATAAGTGATACTCTCATTGTTAATTGCCTGTTTATATTCTTGTGTGTGTGTGATTTTATGTTTTTCATAAAAAAAATCAAATACAAAAATATATATCAAAAATACAAAAATAGAGTTCTTTTTAGAAAGGATTATGTTTTGCAACAAGTGAGAAATGATAGTACATTAGTGAGATCAGTTGCATACTTCACTCATTAATAAAGTCTAGACATGATCAGATATGATGTGTAGACAATATCTGACTATTATGCTGAAAAAGTAAATTCTTGTGATCAAACTAAACATACATGCTTGTGTGTATTCATCTGAGTACTTTTGAGTTGTTTTAGCTTATCAGAATGAATGTTTGTTAAGATACATCTGTCATACATGTTGAAACTATGTGAAATCATGAGATCTGTTACAAAGCATCATTTCACTTCTCTGTTATGAGTCATCATAGACCTGAAGTACTAAGATATCCTTTGTTGTAAGTCATTACAGACCTGGATTCTCTTTTTGATGCAAAAATATGCCAATGTGCAAAACCTATTCAAATGAATAGTCAGAGCTGATCAAATGGTTATCCATGATCATCCTCTATTAACTAAGTAACATGAACTCTGGTGATATCTATGTTTCAGGTAATAAGTTGAGCATGTGTTCTTTCTTACATTTCATGACGATAGTTGAGCTCTCTTAGTCTTTGTATGCTTTACATCATGTCATATCTAAATCAACACTAATCAATCCAAGAATTGAAAAGTAAGTGAGTTGATAATTGTGTCAAAAACACTCATTGTCTGTCCTTAGATCTTGTGTCTCCTTTGCTGTGATATCACTGACCTGGAACACACTTGATCAGGATTTATTCATTGTCTATGACTCTCCACATTTTTTTTACTTTAATGTGCTAATCTTTATTAATATGATCTCTCTGCAGACATTTATTCTGTGCTTATATTAGATTTTGATTCTATTTTCATTTTTCTTTTATGCATGTCTTGTGTGTGAAGGAAATGTCTCAATGTGCTGTGTGATCTTATTCTCTTTCATAAGAAACTTATAAGTTTTTCAAACTTAAAAGTTTAGGGGGAGTAATAAATGAAAGAGTTGTTCTCAGAAAATATTCAATAATCATAATCAAAATTTGAAATGTTGAATTGAAAGGATGATGCTTTATGTTCAAAGTATTTGTGTAAACTAAAAATAGAATGTGTTTCAAAATTACAATATGAATCTACATAATCTTTGAAAATAAATGCTTTTTAAG
Source organism: Flaveria trinervia (assembly GCA_025506515.1). NCBI lineage: Eukaryota > Viridiplantae > Streptophyta > Magnoliopsida > Asterales > Asteraceae > Flaveria > Flaveria trinervia. The sequence continues at coordinate 48,140 of JACCIX010000536.1, read as the reverse complement.
TTGAAAATCAGATGATATTTGATTTTATGTTGAGACTAAAATGAAGGGACACAAGAAATTTAAAAAGAAATAGAAAATAAAATTTTATAAATTGAAAGTGCAATATGCAAAAAGTTCAAAATTTGGGGATCTAAATTGTAAAAAGTGTGCAAGTGAAGAAATTTGAAATCACAAGTGTTTAAATCATGAAAGTCAACTCATGCACCTAAACAGTGCACATGCGCCTCAATAGGAGCATGATGAAATTTTCAGGATTATACAAAGTGTTGGACGTTTGATTCATTCCCATGCGTCTAAACAGTTGTAATACATCTATGAAAATTACAAGTGTTGGGCGTTTGTGATAATCCCATGCGTCTAAATAGTGTTTCTGTGTTAGACGTTTGTCATGTCTCATGCGTCTACATAGTTTCAAAATTTCAAGTGTTAGACGTTTCACAAAGTCCATGCGACTGAACAGTGCAAAAGCGCCTAAACAGTGCTTATGCGTCTGAACAGTTCCCATGCATATGATTTAAAACGCATAGAGTGCTCATGCGTCTAACAAAATAAGTGAATTCTAGGTTTTCATACGCCCAAACATGGACCATACGTCCAAAACCCTCGAACTTGCGACTGTCGAGTAACATCACATCCTTATTTCATCTGAAATCGAATCAAATCCATTGAGTATACATTATATTTGAATATATAAACGTAAGTTTTTGATTCAAATATATAAATTTTGGGTTAAATCAGTGCATTGTTATAGATGGTTGAATGCTATTTGGGCGTTCGAACCCAATATAATCCAAGTTAATCTGATCAAATGAGTATCATATAAAAAATTGATACTGGATTATTGATAAGAACTCATTTAGTACAGTGATGTATTGTTTTGATCTTAAAGTGAAAATGTTTTGTTGATGATGAACTCAGTCGATTTTACATAGTCGAAGAAGAAGAGATGAACAGACAGTCATTCTTTGAACAAAATTAATAAATAAATAATAAAAAAACAAAAAAAATAAAAATAAATCAAAATTGAAATGTTAAATAATAAATTTAAAATGAATAAAGATTAATGTTTTACAACTTGAAATCTCAATTCAAAAGTAAAAATAAAAAGGTCAAATTCAAAAGTCAAAATCAAAAGTCATATGTAGAAATAAATTTCATTAATCAATATTCAATGTTCTCATAATACTTTTGTTGTGTTTTGTAGATGACAGAATTAAAATTTGAGCCAAAGCATAATGTAGCTGCTTTTTTAGATGATGAAAACAGAGAAGCTACTGGATATGAAGATATTATCAGATTTTTACTCAGAACAAAATATGTGTATGCTATGTGTGCAAGGCCCATGATAAATGGAAGAATGATTAAAAAATTCTAGAGAACTGATCAAGTTGAAAGAGATGATCAAGGAAACAAAGTTTTAAGAGCCTTCATCACATCAGAAAGAATGCTTGAAGTTTCTGAAGAAGCAATCAGACAAGCTCTAAGACTGGGTGATAATGATCCTGAAGATTTATCAGAATATACATTTAATGAATGTAGAAAGGTTTTTCTACAGATGGGTCATCCAGATCATTTCCCTAAGAAGCAATTTTTCAAAGCTCGTGTATTTAAGCATTGGAAGCTTTTATGCTATATCTTTCAACATTGCATGTCTAAACGAAGTGCTGGTTGGGATTCATTCCCTGTAGACATTGCATCTCCAATTATAGCCTTATCCATAAACAGAAGATTTAATATGGCTAAGTGGATAATGAATGGTTTCATTTTTAATCTTGAAAGAGGAGTAAGGCATAAGTATTTGATGTACCCAAGATTTCTTCAACTTCTCATTAATGATGCAAATCCAGATCTGTATGCTGAAGAAGTTATTGGTGAAAAGATTCAGTTAGAGCACATGTCAGAGGTTGTTTACAAAAGACTGGCAATGATCACTGGTGCTTAAAACATTCCTGTTTTTGATTATATCAGGAATGTATCAATGGATGAAGTTGATATTACTCAGCCACACTTCCATCTAACTGAAGAAGAACCAATAGATCCAAATGATCTGATTGAAGATGTAGAAGTTGATGAAGAAAGTGATGATGATGTGTCTGAAATTTCATCAAGTGAAGAAAGTGATGATGATGATGATGGAAATGATGATGCCACTGAAGCACATCAAGAAGGTTATGAAGAAAGAAATGCAGAAGATACTAGAAATGAGCCACAACCTTTGAATAAAGAAAATGTTAAGGAAGCTGTACAAGAAAGGAATTCTCAAAATCAAACATTTGATTCTGACTTTATAAATGATATTATATTCAATCCAGTATTTGAAATTGATACAAATGAAGGAGTAGAAGAAATCCCTGTAAGTATGTCACACAATGTGTCTATACAAACAAAGGAAATAGTTGACGTTGATGAGATCGAAAAATTGAAAGAAGAAAATTTAAGCAAAGAAAAAGAGATTAAAGAGTTGAAAGTAGAGAATGAAAGAATGAAAGAGATAAACAGATCTTGTGAAAAAGAAATTCAAAAGCTAAAAGTTGAAAATTTAAAGTTGTCTGAAGAATGTGTCTTAAAAGATGAAAAGATTGTAAGTTTTGCCAAAGATAAAGAAGACGTGATCAAGAACTTTGAAGTAATGATTAAAGATTATGATATTCTTGAGGAGAAATTAAAGAAATTATCTGAAGAAAATGAAAATCTCAAAGCTAATTGCTAAAGGAAAAAGAAGCTCAGAAACCTATATCACCAGTACATGTGATTACTACTGAGATGCAGGTTGATGAAAATCTTGAGCAAATAAAAGGCAAAAGGAAAGTGAGTGAATTAGAAGATATTTCTCAAACTGAATCCTGTTCTAAGCTTCAAAGAACTGAAGAATCTATTGAAGAACAAAATGTTCAAGAACAGATTGATGCTTTAGATAATATTGAGGAAATATACAATGATGATTGGTATGATGAAGTTCTTGATAATGAAGATATTGATGAAGATGAATTTGTATCACACTTCTCTTCACAAGAACATTTTCAAGAACAAGATGAAGTACTACAAGACTTTGAAGAAAAATATAATTATCTTGTGAACATGAAATACAATCGAGTATATTTGGATGGACTGACTGTTTCTCGGATTAACGATGAATATGAGAAATGTATCTATGCAGAGTCAGTTGCTTCAATAGATCCAAATGAGATTGTTGTTGAGCATGGTGAATGGACAAGAGCAAAAGAAGTAATAAATGTAGAAGAACTGTCTAGTTCTGAGTTGCACCATCCTGATCCAGATGATATGAGTATTCCAGCTCTTAGATCATGGTTGCAAGCTAGAAATTACCCTTGGAGGAAGCTAAAGAGATTACAATCTGTATCTCTGAGAAATCTTGTAAGAAGTTTCAAAAGACTGAGAAACAAATGAAGAAAATGATAGTACTTGATACAGATAACCCTCAGTATCTTAAAATAACAAAAAGAACAAGAATGTTAAAGCCTCAGGAGATAAAACAAATGTCAAGATTTGATGATGCTCATGCTCATAGAAAAGAATTGATAGAAATTTTTGCTGATCCAGAAAGACAAACTTATTAAGCATCAACTGAACAAAGGCATATTCTTGATAGTTCAAGAACAACTGGAGACTTGGTAAGAAACATATTGCAAAAAGGACAGTCAGTTATAGAACTGTTGAATGCTATGATTGCTCCAGATTTTACCAACCAAGTAAAGATCATTGCATGGAAGTATGATGAAGTGTTTGGTGCATTTTTGATAAAGAGAGTAAATGTTGTATGTGATGTTTATCATTTTTACTCAAGTATCATAAAACTTCTTGTGCAAGATTTAAAAGAGCTGAATAGATTACCTCTGATCAATCCTTCTGATTCAAAACGTGGAAGATGTTTGTAGAATTATTAAGAAGAGGATTGGATAGATCGAGTAATTTTCTTAACACAAGATGTGATCAAGAGGATAAAGAGTACTTTGCTACTCTGAAGAAAAACAAGAAGCTTAAGGGAGTTCATTCAAAAGAAGAACATTCTTTGATAGAATTTTGTGACAAATATTTTGAGAAAGTTACAACTCCGGACTAAAAGTGATTAATGGTAATCAAAACTCAAAGTCAATTCTCAGATGGTTTTATAACACTGAGACATTTGAGCTGAAGTTAGTCTGAAATCTAGAAAGATGGGATGAGGACATGATTACTTTATTTGGAGTTTTTGAACTAAAACTGTTACATCCAAGTTATATTTCATTTTTGTCAGTACAAAAATTTGAGAAAGTATCTCCTGAAGTGGCTGAGCAAGATAAGAAATATTTCATTTCTATTATTAATGTGATGAATGCTGCCATGGAAAGAATATCTTTGAGAAAAGCTCTTGCGTATGCCAACATAGTCAAGAAAGATATTAAAGATATTGAATTCATGAGAATATCAAGGAAAGGAGTATTAGAAGTGTACTCAAAGGAAAGTAACAAGCCTATTGAGTTATATGCTAACATTGATATTTCATGTCTCTCAAAAGACACATTGGAAAGAATGAACAAGATGGAGATTAAAACAAATGAAGCTAAACCCGAACAAGGCATTCTTGCAAGTAAATTCAAGTCTGCAATATCAAAAGCTTTGAAAGAATTAGATATGTACAAACAGAAGCCAATGTTCAAAGTCAAAGAAGAACCAGCAGATTACTTTGAATGATGAAGTCAAGGTTGAAGATAGAATTGAAGATAAAGTTAGCAGTCAAAGCTTGAAGAGTTTGAAGACTGAAGACCATGTCAATCTTAGGTGGAGTATTGTTAAGTGCTTTAAGAAAGATTAACATGTTGTCTTTATTTGTCTTTTGATAGTTTGTAATAGTATAGGGACTATTTGTGTAATTTGTTAGTTCCTTTACTTTTTGTTTTCAATATAAATAGCTTAGATTTGCAGGTAGATAGAAACGAATACACAAGATATTCGAATCTGCTTTTCATACTTGTAATTGTCTTAGCTTGATATAAATGAAAACTTGAAGTTTATTGATATCTTGTTTTCATTTGATTACTTTGTGTGAATTTCATTGAATTGTGTTCATAAATCATCACAGATTTATTCATTTGATCCTATCATACTTCCTCTTTCGTGAGTAAGTTTGAAGTTAAGGGCTAGAGGTTTCAGCTTGTTCTTCTGGTTCAGGTACCTTTTCAGATGTGCTTGGCTCTTGATTCTTCATTTTACTTTTCTCCTTCTCTTTTTGTTCAGTTTCAGTTTCTTCTTTCCTTTCTTTTTCATACTTTTCTTTGAGTTCTTCTTTTTGTTCTTCAGATAATAAGATAGCAGGGACAATTTGTAGAGTTAATTCTTTTTCCAAAGGCACTGGTGATTTGGGGATAAAAACAATAAGCTCTGACTCAGTTCTTTGGTTGTTTATGAATTCCCAAAAGTCATCATCAATGCTGAATTGTTCAAATGAAAAACTATCCAATGCACTGAAGAGTTCTTCAAATTCACCTTTTTCATAGTCAGAGTAATCTGTGTTTCCAGAATACACTACCATATCTAGACTTTGATCTTTAAACTTAGTTTGACTTTCATCATCTCCTTTTTCTTCATCTACATCTTCCTTTTCTTGTTCTTCTTTCTCATCATCATTATACACTTCAGTTCTTTCGATCTTAATCATCGTTTCAAGCTCGGATATCCTTTTGTTCTTGCTGTCAATTTCCTTTTCAAGTTTTGAGATGATATCAGCTTGTTCTTCTATGATATTTTCTTGTTCCTCCATTGCAATTGTTTGAATTTCAAGTGTGTCAATATGTCCACTGACTTCATCTCTAGAATATTTTAGTGCAGCTTTTAAATTCTCAATCTCCTTGTCTTGTTCTTTTCTTTCAGCTGCATGTTTCTCTTTAAGTTCTTTCAATTCACTTTATTTCTCATCCAGTTCCAATATTCTGTCATTGATGATTCCAGCTCTCCTGTTTAAGGTTCTTTCCATCCTTTCCACTTTAAGTAAGAGCTCAGAGATTATTTCATCCTTTTCATCTGGCCTGTTGATGTTAGATTCAGCATAGCTCTCTGAAGGAGCAGCCTCAAAAGGTTCTTTCATAGCTGGGATTTGATCATGATGATCCTCCTCATTAGAAAATGATTTGGATGATTTAGATGCACTTGTTGATCCTTTTATTTCATCAAGGTGATCGTGGGATGATGGTAAATGTTGGTAAGGAGAAATAGGCGATTGATGTGGTGATATTGGAAATTGATGATGAGGTGATATAGGTGTAGGTTGAGTGGTTGTTTGTGGTGTTTGTTGTGGTAATATTTGTGGAGAGGTTGTGGTGAAGGTTGTGGTATTGGAGATGGTTATGGTGTAGGTTGTGGAGTTGGTTGTGGTATTGGAGATGGTTGTGGTGAAGGTTGTGGTATTGGTTATGGTATTGGAGATGGTTGTGGTGAAGGTTGTGGAATTGGTTGTGGTGTTGGAGATTGTTGTGGTGAAGGGTGTGGAGTTGGTTGAGCTATTGGTTGTGGAAGTGGTTGAGCTTGACCTGCTTGATGTAACTGTTGAAGCATCCAAGGAAGAACGGGTGAATGGGCACCACTGTAAAAGTTCCTTGGGTCCTTCTTCTTGATGTACTTATAGGATCTTGCATCATAGTGAGGGATGTTAAGCACAGGTCCTTTATTAACAATGTCATGACATGATTCATTGATTAGACATTGAATGAATTTGGCATATATTAGAAACTTGTATCTTAACCCTTCTTGAATGTTGGAGATTTGGCCATTGAACACATATGCAGACATATTAAACCGTCTGTTGGTGCAGAGAGCACATATTGTAGAAGATGTGAGGACTGGAATGTCATTCCATCTTGTTTTTCTTTTCGACAGACAATGTTGTAACATATGAATTAGGAACATCCAAGGCAGATCCACTAATCCTTTGACTATCTGTTTTGCTTCATAACTCCCTGATAACCAATTTCAGAGAAAAATGTGGTTATTTCTTCATCATCTAATTCAAGAGGATCATTAGCATTATCATTGAATGGCAGACATCTTCTAATAGACTCTTCTGTGATCCTCAGAGTAAGTTCATTGTTGATTCTCCCAGTTAGAGTTCTCACTTCATCATCTTTAACTACTTCAGCTGATTCCCAGAAGGACCTGATGGGATTCTCGTAGATTGTTGGTCTCACAGTCATGGCATATGCTACCCTTGTGGTAGATAAGAATCTTATCATATCTCTAAGTCCTTCGACTTCAGGCACATCAGGGTTTAAATAACCGTTGACATTATGAAATTTGGCTTCATCAAAAACGCTGATGAGGCTTGCGTGTATAAGAAGGCTAGTGGGAGCATAATAACCTTCCTAGTATGTATGTTGATGACATACTACTATTTGGAAATGACATTCCAACCATGGAAGGTGTTAAAACCTGGCTTGGAAGTTGTTTTTCCATCAAGGATCTTGGTGAAGCCGCTTATATTCTGGGAATAAAGATCTATAGGGATAGATCAAGGCGGCTAATTGGTTTGAATCAAAGTGCATACATGACAAAATCTTGAAAAGGTTCAAGATGGAAAACTCTAAGAAAGGTACTGTACCTATTCAAAGAGGGACAATATTGAGTACGACTCAATGTCCTAGCTCAAAGAGGAGCAAAATAGAATGAAGACGATCCCATATGCATCTGCTATAGGATCCATCATGTATGCAATGATATGCACTAGACCGGACGTGTCATGCGCTTTAAGCATGACAAGTAGATACCAACAAAATCCTGGTGATGGTCATTGGATGGCTGTCAAGAACATTCTGAAGTACCTAAGGAGGACTAAGGATATGTTTTTGATCTACGGGTCTGGTGAAGAGGAACTCGTTGTAAAAGGTTACACAGATGCGAGTTTCCAAACCGATCGAGATGATTCACGATCTCAATCGGGGTACATTTTTATCTGAATGGGGGAGCTGTTTCTTGGAAAAGCTCAAAGCAAGAAGTCGTAGCGTTGTCCACTACAGAGTCAGAATACATCGCCGCTTCAATGGCAGCACAGGAAGCTGCATGGCTGAAGAAATTCATATCAGAACTAGGGGTAGTCCCTTCCATTCAGGATCCCCTAGAGATCTTTTGTGACAACGAAGGTGCGATTTCTCAATCAAGGAACCTCGTGCTCATCAAAAGACTTCGCACATTGAATGGAGATTCAACTACATAAGAGATGAAGTTGAAAAGGAAAGATATGTATTCGCAAAGTCCACACTGATAAAAACATTGCGGATCCACTCACATAGCTCCTTGAAAAGGCAAAGCATGAAGGTCATATTTGTGCCATGGGACTTCAATATTCTAGTGATTGGGTTTGACTTTGTATTTTATATTTGTATGTTGGAACTTATGTTATTTGTCGTAATTATATGGTTATAATTTTCATTTGTTCTACTGTTTTAGCATGTTTAAATCCATGAATAAATAAGTTATTCAAAACATCCGCAGTCGATCATACTTGTGGGAACAACTATGAATGTAAGACTGTAATGAACTTGGATTGGATGATATTCATAAGATGTGATTATAAAGCAAGAGGCTGCTACCAATGTTCATTGATATCTATGGGATATAGGTATTGGACCGACCCGCTCTCAATTATTTCTACATAGAATCCTTGTGATTAGTCATAAGAGATATTGAGTAAAGGCGAATATCATTGTATCCTCTGACCTGAGATACATATTGGGTCTTGACATTCATCAAGTATTGTACTTTGATTTAGTTCTTTGCTGTTCTGAAAAATTGGCAGTACATAAGGCTGAGTTTAGGTATGATATGAGTTGATTATGAGAGACGTATGTAATCAAGAAGGAATTGTTCCTCTTATTCGTTGAGAGTTAGATGTTTAAGGCCTGTTGAAGTTAAATCATCGGAGAATGACATTCTGTGTCTCCTGGATTTAACATGACATCTGAAACAAAAGGATAGATGATTAATTCACCTAAAACATTTCAAGTAGGCACTTGAAGAGGACGATGTTATTGAATGGAACTTAATCATATACATTAGGGGCAGCAAACCGTTGCTAGGCGTTATTTGCTACTTGCATCAACCTTCTATGAATCTTGTGCAAGTGGGAGATTGAAATGACCTGATCTGCACAAGATGCATATTAAGTTGATATGGCTAGTGTGATATGATCCAAGTCGGGTCATACCCAATAACAAGCTAAACAAACACCAATAAATTCTGGCACCAATTTAGAAAATGGGTTTTCTAAATCATTGCCTTTGTAGATGAACATCATTATATGGATAATTGTTCATATGGTACCTTTTGTTTTTCATTATTTAGTCTTACTAATAATAACAAATAAAAGTACTAAGTTTATAAAGTTAAACATGTTTTAAACTTATAAACATAAGGGTTTAGTGTGTATTTAATTGTGTTACAAAACAAAGTGTGGGAATCTATTTTCAAATGGATTTTTCGGCCGCCCACTTGCCTTGGGGGTCCCATCTTTGTCTTGATAACACACTAGATTAAATGGTTTTAGACACAATCCTTCAAGGTACATCTCTCCTACATGCAAAGGTCTTCTACTCTCCAAAAAGACTCTCTCTTTCTCTCTCACGGTTTTGAAGAAAAGTAGGAGCAGATTTTTCAGCTCACAAAAGGGTTTTGTTGCTGAAAATTTGTGTCAAGAATCCTAGCAATCAAAGGTGTTTGTACAAGCTTGGGGTATCACCACTTGAGGACTTCTATCTTGAAGTTTCAGCCACGATTTCATCCTCTTTCACCTCTTGAAACTCGACTTTGAACAGCTCCAAAGGTTGTGTTCTTTACATCCTATGTTCATTCCATTGTATGTATTTCGTATATTGATCCATGGCTTTGGGGTTTGCTTATTCAAATGGTTTTAATAATCAACATATTAACATGTTTTAAAACTAAATTCTGCTACATTTTTCATACAAAAGAAGATAATATGAACTTTGATAAACATGTTGAATCCCAACACAGAGAACTTAAGAGCAACATGCTGATGTAGTAATATACTCAGCTTTTGTTGTGGACACATACACAATTGTCTGCTTCTTGCATTGCCAGGATACTAGTCTGGGACCAAGAAATTGACAACCACCAAAAGTGGATTTTTTGTTGAAGTTGCATCCTCCATAATCACTTTCTGTGTAGGCATAAAGATTAAATTCTCCTTCCTTTGGATACCATAATCCAAGAGCTGGCTTGCCCTTCAGATATCTGAATATCCTCTTCGCTATGTTCACATGTGATTCTTTTGGATCAGCTTGATACTTGGCACACACACAAACAACAAACATAATGTCAGGCCTACTAGTTGTTAGATACATAACTGAACCTATCATTGATCGATAGTGATTCTGGTCCACTGATTTTCCTTCAGGGTCAGGTCCAATCTTCACTTTAGTATCCACAGGAGTTCTGATAGACTGACAGTCAACAAAGTGGAATTTCTTCAACATGGTTTCTACATATTTTGATTGGTTGATGAAGATTCCATCTGCTGTTTGTTGGACTTGCACCCCTAGAAAGAAGGTGAGTTCCCCATAGCACTCATTTGGAACTTTGAATGCATAAGATCTTCAACTTCTTTGCAGAGTTGCTTGTTTGTCGAGCCAAATATAATATCATCCACATAGATCTAGACTAACAGCATGTCTTTCCCTCTTATTCTTCTGAAGAGAGTCTGGTCAATCTTTCCTCTTTCATACCCATGTTCAAGAAGAAAGGATGATAGAGTCTCATACCACTTTCTTGGTGCTTGATGAAGACCATACAGAGCTTTGTCAAGCTTGTAAACTCTGTGAGGGAAATTTGGATCTTCAAAGCCAGGTGGTTGACTCACATAGACTTCTTCACTAATCTTTCCATACAGGAAGGCACACTTTACATCCATTTGATAAATAGTAAATTTCATGGATGTAGAATATGTAAGAAAGATTCTGATTGCTTCTAGTCTGGCAACAGGAGCAAACACTTCGTCGTAGTCGATTCCTTCTTCCTGAGTGTATCCCTGTGCCACCAGTCTTGCTTTATTTTTGATGACTATCCCTCTATCATTAATCTTGTTCCTGTACAGCCATCCGGTACCGATAGGGTATTGTCCTTCGAGAAGATCTACCAGCTGCCATACTTTTTGCTTCTTGAATGGAGCAATTCTTCCTACATTGCTTCAATCGAACTATTGTCTTGAAGTGCCTCTTGATGTTTTTGGGTACTGTTTGACACAGAAAGCAGGAGAACAAACAAATGTTTGCAATACTAGACTTGATTCTTGTCACCCTCTCATTAAGATCGCCAATAATGTTTCAACTGGATGATTCTTGTGTATTCTTGTGGTTGAATGTGTTAGGATCAGTGATCTAGGTTTGATTGATTAGAGAGTATTGCAGCGGAAATCAAACAATGAATTAGACAATTCACAAGAACATAATTGATATTCAATATAAGAGTAAACGGTTATAGAGAGAGAATTCTGCGAAAGATATTTCATTCAATATGCACTTTCGTGGTAATAGAATGTCACACGTACAATTAGGTCAACATCTCTTATATAGGAGATGTGACGCTGCTGATGTCACTTGATAGTGACATCTAACAGAATTATTCAAACTACTGATAGTTCACACAACTACTGAAGATGTCAAAACAGCTGACATCTTCTTACAAAATACTAAGTGTTAACTATCTCTACAACTACTGAAAAGAAACTACTGAAACTACAACGACTGAAGAACATGCTCTTCAGTCGTTTTACAAGTACGGAAATACAAAAGAAAATTACTGAAAGGAAACCATCACAACAACTGAAGAATGCTTCTTCAGCTGTTGTAAAAACTCTGAAGGCTTCAGTACTTGTACTTGAACTTCAGCTGTTGTCATCAGCTGATGTCTTCAGTCTTTGTACTTCAGCTGTTGATCTTCAGTACTTTAGTCTTCAGCTTGATCTTCAGACTTTGGTCTTCAGCTGTTGAAGTCTTCAGTACTTTAGTCTTCAGATTTGAAGTCTTTAGTACTTTAGTCTTCAGCTGTTGATCTTCAGACTTTGGTCTTCAGCTGTTGAAGTCTTTAGTACTTTGTTCTTAGCTGTTGCTCTTCAGACTTTGTCAAACAGCTGATCAAGTCTTTAGTAGTTGTTGTGATGTCTGTGGGACTTAGAGGTTTTTCTGATCAGGCTCATTGGTTCTTTTGGTCCAACAAACTCCCCCTGAACCAATGCAGCCAAAACCTCTAAACTTATTGAAGATGTCCCACTTATTATGGCAGAAAGATTGGTTTTTTTGTCTTCTAGATCAGCTCAGAAGTGACCCTTGTAAGCACAGGCCTGGGAAGAAGTCTCAATGATCTGTTTGGCAAAGGATGAATGGGAACTCTGTCTTGGGGAACTGGACACAGAGGTTACCCCATCCATGAGATCTACTTCCCAACTATGAGTCTGTATGACTCCCTTGTATAGGCCTCAAGGAAGGTTACTTGTTCCTCCATGGTAAGCTCTTCTGCTCCTCCTTCAAAAAGTGATTCTAGCCCATAATACTCAGATAGGTATTTGACCTGCTTCCCATTTTTGAGTTCCACAGTTGTTATTACTCTATAAGCAAATTCATCTGGGTGATTACCCTCTAAGAACAACTGGAACTCATTCTTTCTAACTTCCTCAATCCTCCTATATACTAACCCCTTTTTCACCATTTATTCTCCAGCATCTTTGTGGGGTCAGTTTAGCTTTATAGGCTTTCTTGAAGTCATCTAGGATTTCTCAGGGTGATACTACAAAGACCAGTGAGATCACTTCATCTACAATCTTCTTTACTTGGCCAATGTATCTCTGTGGAATTTTTTCTTTTGAATCCTATGAGACACCCTAGGATCAGGCCAAATCCTCACTCTCTCCTTTTGATATTGAAAGGTATGTTGAGATGTATAACCTAAGAGCATGCTTCTTCATGTTGATGATTGAAGATGTGGCAGCATATGCTTTGTCAACTCTTCTCAACAGGTCCTCATCATGTTGTTTGTGAAGCTCTTCGTTTTCTAACTTCACTTTCACAGTTTGCCTTTGAGACTCAGGAGTAACTGTTGGAGGGTGACTAGTGGCCTTAGGCAACTGTATAATAGCTGAGATTGGCAGCCTATCTTCATCTTCATCATTATCTTCTTCATCTTCTTCTAGCCTCAGTACCCTTCTCTTCTCTTCTGGGGTACATCATCGGCTATTGGTTTTGAGGGTAAGGGAATTGGTTTGGTGGGTTGTGGTTGTGGTGGTTTTGGTGTGGGAATTTTGACAGGCTGTTCTAGCATTTGGATGTGAGTGCGGCTTTAGATTGCTTGACTAGTTCAGTCCTGCTCCCAGCACCAGCTTCATTTAAGGCTTCAATAACCAATCCTTTGGTATATACTTCAGACGAACAGATCTTGGTGGTTATTGCCAAGATGTTGTCCCTGGACCATGCCTTGATTTCAATCAATGATCTACCAAGATACTTAGCTATGAACCTGATCATGATTTCCAGCCTTTCCCTTTCCAACACATCATAACTTGCCCATCTAGCTTGGATTTCTTCAATCTCCAATCTTCTGATTTCTGAGTCAAGTTTTTAGTGTCATGACCTTGCCTAAACAACTGATCAATGATGTTATCCATTGATCGCCTGTGTTCGGCATCAGCCTCCTTCACCATTGTCTCCAAGTCAGTCCTTTTCATTCTTCCTTTTCTTGTATGTGACATGAAAGTCTTTAGTACTTTCAGTCACTTTCTCCATGTCAGCTTCCTTCTCCTTCTCCTTCTCAGTTCTTTCCTATTTGCAATCCTCTTTTTTTGCTTTCATTGACTGAATCTCCCCCTTTTTGGTTGCATTGGTTGCAAGGGTTTGATTGTCAGAAAGCCTTTTGCTCACAACATCTTCTATCAAGGAGTGTAACTGAGGGAAGCTCTCATCAAGGGTTTTAATCACTATATCAGTGATAATTGGTGTGATGAGAGGTAAGGAATTTTGAAAGAACAGCTATTTGCTCAGGGGGGTTCTGTCCCTGAGAAATACTGCCAGAAGCAGAGGCAGGAGGCTGAGTGTTTTGGAGTGGCTCTATGTATGGGAGACCTTCAGAGGAAGGTGCCATGTGTGGGAGTTGAGGGGTAGATGGTCTTTGATCCTGAGAAATTTTGGCAAGCAGCTCTTTGAATCTGCTCACCTCATCCTCTAGGATGGTGTTTTGGGCTAAAACATCATGAAAGAAGCCCAGGTCATCATCAGTGTGTACTGAATCACCTGACCTCCTGATAGAATCAGGATGAACATGCTTTGAGTGTAGATCAGTAGTAGCATGTGCCCCTTGGTCTTGGTACTGGGGACTTCCTGCCTCAGGATTATGTCCTTCATCAGCAGTTGCCTCTGGTGAGGTCTTATGAATGTTACCAACTTCATCCTGATCATATGCTGAAGCAGGAGAAGTGGCAGCCTCACCAGAAGTTCCAATCTCCGTTTCTACACTTGGAGATGAAACATTGTAACCCCTGTGCTATGGGTTATCAGAAGCACTTTGGTCCTCCCCGTCAATGGATTAGGTATTCCCAGTTGGAATTGGTTTCTGGGGAGGGGGTGAGGAGTGCAACTGACTCAGCACTTGTGCAACAATAAGTGTAGGACTTGGAGGGGCGGTTGCATGTGGAGATTGGGTAGAAGCAATTGCACCGGGGTGAGTGGTGCGCTTCAATGGTAACCCTCTTGATTGAGATAGGTTCCACAATGTGGGATCCCAATATTGGTTGCAACAGGATCCTGTTGAGAGGATACCTGTGGCTTTGGCAGGTGAGTCTTTGACATAACTGGGGGGTTAAAACCAGTATGTGTGTCCTGTGTTGTGGTACAGGGGCATCCTCAGGGGACTCATCTCCCTGAGTAGCCTTTTTTGGCTTTTTGGATTTGGGTTTGGTAGGGACTTTGGATTTGGAGGTGGTGGCTGTGGGTTCCAGCTGCGTGGGTTTTCGCAGCTTGGCAGCCTGTTTGAGTGATTGGTCTGAGTTGTGCCTGGAGTATACCTCAGGCAATACAGCCAGGGCAGGGACTCCAAGGCAACAAGTCCCTCAGCTTTCAGCTGGTTCTCTATAATGGCCATGATGAACCGAGGATATAATATCCATCGGTTAGCAATAGGTTTTGAGG
Organism: Flaveria trinervia; assembly: GCA_025506515.1. Taxonomy (NCBI): domain Eukaryota; kingdom Viridiplantae; phylum Streptophyta; class Magnoliopsida; order Asterales; family Asteraceae; genus Flaveria; species Flaveria trinervia. The sequence goes on along the minus strand of JACCIX010000536.1, from coordinate 32,967 downwards.
CCATATCCTTAAGTTCAAGAAAATTATTTCAGAAAAATTTAAGTTTTGTTGCTCAAGGATAGAGAATAATACCTGCTGCCACCTGGTCGACATTTGATCCCAAGAAGAAGTCTTAGGAGCTAAGCATACATTCACCATATGAAAAATAAGGCGTTCTGCATCATGGAAATGCTTCTTCAGGATGTGGTAGAGGCACTGAGGTTACCCTGGTATCCATGGTGGACAAAGGATAGATCAGTGGTGCCCTTTGGATACCCAGCGGGGAAAGTGGCATCATCCAGTTGTAGTGTTTGGCGCGAAGGATTGCCGGAGTGATGACCACCTGTCGGTTGTTGACGACACGACTGGAGAGAGTCGGGTTATTCTCCCCAGTGATGAGGGTGACGTTCGTCCAGAACTGATGGAGGGATTCGGCATGAATGTAGGATTTAGAAGGAAGCCGTTTTGTAGGGAGAATGGACCATTAGATCAATGGCATTATCAAACTTTGTCCAGAATGGTGATTTGGTAAGGTAGGCAACACAGTTGTGTCGTGGTTTAAGCTTCATGGTCGCCATTAATGTGAGAGAAGATTTGGAGGTTTTGAACGTTAGGTTTGGAGATAATGAAGCTATGTAAGATGAGTATTTATAGGGTAAGGTTAGAAACAACTGAAGGGTTTGGTGTTAATCATCAGTAGTTTTAAACGACTGATGACATGGTATTACCCTTTCAGAGGTTGAAACAACTGAAGTCTTGGTTTTAGGCATCAGCAGTTAAAAACTACTGAAAACCATGGTTTTGGCTTCAGATGTTTGAAACAAATGAAGACTTGTTTTAGTCATCAGTAGTTGTGAAACTACTGAAAACCTTGTTTTGTCTTCAGGTGTTGTAAACAACTGATAACTGGTTTTAGTCATCAGTAGTTGTAAAACCACTGAAGACATGGTTTTGTATCAGTTGTTGTAAACAGCTGAGGACTTGGTGTTAGTCATCAGTAGTTGTGAAACCACTGAGGACATGGTTTTGTCATCAGCTATTTAGGGTGAAACAGCAGTTGTAGAAACAACTGAAGAGAAAATTCTCATCAGAAGTTTTCGTCAATTCTTAGCCTTTCAGCTGTTTCATACTGTCCTCAACACTTACTCATCAGACTTTTTGCTTGTTTTCAGTTGTTTCATAGGACATCAGTACTTGATGTGTTTTACTGATATCAGTAGTTATAACTACATCAGTAGTTGTAACTTGATCAGTTGTTTTAACAGAATCAGTACTATATATGATATGATTACTAATGATCATCAGTACTTATTTATTGAGATCGTCAGTAGTTATCACTTATTCTAGCTGCAGCATACCAAGCCTTAACACTAGGTTTTGAAAGTTGAACTATCCAAAGGCTTAGTAAAAATGTCTGCAAGCTCATCAGCACTACGCACAAACTTTGGATCAATCAGACCTTTTTCAAAATAGTCCCTAATAAAATGATGTCTGATCTCTATATGTTTGGTCCAAGAGTGCTGGACTGGATTTTTGACAATGCACAGTGCTGAAGCACTATCCATTAATAATGGAGTCTTAGTCTCTGTAATGCCATAATCCAAAAGTTGGTTCTGAAGCCAGAGTACCTGAGAAGTACAACTTGCAGCTGCAATGTACCCTGCTTCAGTAGTGGATGTAGCAACAGATGTTTATTTCTTACTCTGCCAAGAAATCAAACAGTTGCCTAGGAATTGACATCCACCAGAGGTTGACTTTCTGGTTAACTTACACCCTGCATAGTCACTATCAGAGAAAGCAACTAATTTGCATGAGTGTCCAGTGGAATACCATAAACCTAGAGATTGTGTACCTTGCAAATATCTAAAGATCCTCTTGACTGCAATCAAATGAGACTCTTTAGGAGCAGCCTGAAATCTAGAACAAACACAAGTTACAAACATGATATCTGGTCTAGAAGCTGTTAGGTACATCAAGGACCCAATCATACATCTGTAAAGTGTTTCATCAACAGCTTTACCTTTCTGATCCGCATCCAGTTGTGTGGTGTTGCACATGGGAGTAGAACAGGGCTTACAATTTTGTAAATCAAACTTATTCAAAAGATCTTTTGTGTATTTGACTGATGAATAAAGGTTCCATCAGCCTTTTGTTTGATTTGCAAGCCTAGAAAGAACTGTAATTCTCCCATTGCACTCATTTCAAACCTTTGTTTCATTAAACATGTAAATCATCACACAACTGGGGATCAGAGGATGCAAAAATAATATCATCAACATAAATTTGAACAAGTAGCTTATGCTGATCCACCTTCTTAATAAACAAAGTTTTATCTATAGAGCCTCTAGTGAAATTATTTTTAAGAAGAAAATTGGAAAGGTTCATACCAGGCTCTAGGAGCTTGCTTCAACCCATAAAGAGCCTTATCAAGTTATACACCCAATCATGATGTTTATTATCCTCAAAACCTGGGGTTGACACACATAAACTCTTCTTTTATTTTACCATATAAAAATGCACTTTTGACATCCATTTGAAAAACTTTAAGATTGTGGAATGCAGCATAGGCTAAGAACAATCTAATTGCCTCTAGTCTGGCTAGAGGGGCAAAGGTTTCATCATAATCAATACCTTCTTTTTGTGAAACCCTTGTACAACCAGTCTAGCCTTGTTCTTAACAATAAGCCCATTTTCATCAGTTTTATTCCTAAACACCCATTTAGTGCCTATTGCACACTTACCTGGGGGTAGAGGAACCAGTTCCCACACTTGCTGTTTCTTGAACTGAAGTAGCTCAAGCTGCATGGCTTCAACCCATCCATTGTCTCTCAAAGCAACATGATAGTTCTTTGGCTCTAGCTGACTGATGAAGAGAGCATAGAAACAGAAGTTAGACAATTGACTTCTTGTTGAAACTCCAGCATTGATATCACCAATAATTGAGACATTGGGTGATTCTTCAGCTCTTGATAAACAATGAGATCTGTGCAAGTGTTTTAGAACCTTCAGCAGTAGCAGATGGTGATGCAGACTCTTGAAACCAAGAATTAGATGGTAAATCAAAAGATGTAGACGAATCAGATATCTCATAGCATTTGTGTGGATGGAACTGCTGAAGCTACAGGAACATCAAGTGTAGCAGACTCAGGTAGTTGATCACTAAACTTGAATAGGTGAGTATTGATATTATCATCATCATCAATACCACCAGGTGGAAGACATGCTGCAGAAGATGATTTATCCACATGATCTGCAACAACTAGAGGTTGATAAGGAACATATTGCAGTATGTCCAGATCAAACAACTCCACAGGGTTTTGTGGAATCTTGTCCTTTTGAGATTCATTAAACTTCACATGCAGAGTCTCTTCAACTATCTTTGTTCTGTAGTTGAAGACTCTGTATGCCTTGCAAGTAGATGAATAACCAACAAAATACCTGCATCCACCTTAGAATCAAATTTGTGGAGTTGATCCTTTGTGTTGAGAATGAAACAGGGACACCCAAAGGCTCTAAAAAATGAAATTAGAGGAGCCAAGTGATGTAGAACTTCATATGGAGTCTTCATCAACCTCTGATTTACTAAGACTCTATTCTGCACATAGCAAGCTATGTTAACAGCTTCAGCCCAAAAGGTCAGTGGCAAACCAGAGTCAGCCAACATAGACCTTGCAGCTTCAATTAGGGTCTTGTTCTTTCTCTCCACTACTCCATTTGTTCTGGAGTTCTTGGGATGCTAAACTGCCTTTTGATTCCCTTTGAAAGATAAAAATCATCAAGTGTATGGTTTCTGAATTCAGTTCCATTGTCACTCCTATACACTTGACTGATAGGGAATACTGCTTCTCAACATACAACACAAAGTTTATAATCTTCTGAGCAACCTCATCCTTTGAATGCAGAAAGAAAGTCCATACAAATCTGGAGTAATCATCCACAATTACCAGACAGTATTTCTTCTTTGCCATGCTCATCACTCTCACAGGACCAAATAGATCCATGTGTAGTAACTGCAAGCAGGCAGTGGACTTAGGTTCTTCAATAGGAGGGAATGAGACTTTGTGCTGTTTCCTTTTAAACAAGCAGTGCAGGTTTCATCACAGTGGAACTCCTTTATTGGTAAACCTCTCACTAAACTATTGTGGATCAGCTGATTCATGTTTTGATATTAACATGACCCAGCCTTCTGTGCCACAGTTTAGATTCCTGAGGAGAGAGGCTTGGAAAATAGGCAAGGATGGCCTTTGAGAGCTATTTTCTTGGAAAGATCTAAGGCATACACTCTTCCTGTCCTGTTGGCCCTCAGGAGAGTGTGATCATCCAACACCTTATCAATCAAATTTAGAACTTTGGATGACAGAATCCTGCAGTTCTGACTGGTGAAAAGAGCAACATGACCTTTATCACACATTTGACTGACACTCAAGAGATTGTATTTGATATTTTCCACATGATTACATCATCAAACTTTATTTCCCCATTGGAGACAAAGCCTTTGCAATGATGTAACCCTTAGCATCATTGCCAAAAGAAACAAACCCCTTCTTTCCTTGAGAGTAGTCATGAAGAAGAGAGTTGTTCCCTGTCATATGCATAGATCCTCCACTGTCTACATACCAGATGCTACTTTGGCATGCTGAAGAACCCTGCAATCATAAACAATTAGTTAGTTTTTGAGACCCAAACTTTTTGGTTTTGGTCTATTCACATCAACAGATGGTAAACTAACAGATTGCTATGAATAACAGCCTGAGGGGATGGAGATGGTGAAGAAGAAGAATCCTTTGGCATGGATTTTCTTCTCTGTGGTTTCAGCACAGGAGCATCTAATTGGTTGACTCTCCCCAATAGATGTTGAACCATCATAACAAGTTGTGTCTGATTTTGTGATAAAGCCTTCAGCTCATCAAACACATTAGTGCTTGAGATTGATGGATTCCTTGTTGTACCATCTCCCTTTGAGCAACCTCAGCTGTTGCCTGATTAACCCCTTGCTTTTTAGATTTCTTTTTGGATTTAGGGGTCACAGGTTTTGATGTTGCTGGTACAATTTGGTTTCAAACTCAGTTTTCATTTTATCCATTTGCTTTTTAATGTTCTCATTATGTTGAGTTTGGAGCCCTTTTTATACCAGCATTCATCAGTAAGATGATTGAATAAGCCACATATTTCACATGGCTTTTTCTTCATCTTAAGTGATCATCTGCTGAAGAAGATGAAACTACTGAAGACTTATTCTTCAGCAGTTTGCTATCAGTACTAGCAGTTTTCTTCCCTTTAGTACATGCTTTCTTGATATCTTCTTCAGTAGTTTTCCCACCCTTTCTACTTGCAGTTTTCTTCCCTTAGTACATGCAGTAGTTTGGGTTTGTTCTCCAGGTGTTATGACATGCTCTTTGGTACTTTCAATACTTTGTGAATACCACCTGGAGTGATCAACTTTTTGATCATGTGAGTGTCAGCATTTGAACCATCAACATCAGCTGATAGGTTCAGAGAGGAATTAATGCTGACTTCAACCTCTGATGGTGCTGTATCAGATAGTAGATCACATGATGAAAAGGATTGGTTATTGCTTTCTCCATCAGATTTTACCTCTGCTCTGGGAGTAAAATCTGTAGGAGGAGCAGTGTGATTATAACCAATGCCAAACTTCACATTGGAAGCAGACTGGTTACTAAGAGGCATTTCAAAACCCTTGCAAGAATGTACCCAACGATCACACTCTACCTGGGTAGTTGCAAGTGTTTCTTTGAGGTCTCTGTACTTCTCTAGAAGTACCTCTTCCCTAGCCTTATCATCAGTGATTTGACATTTAAGTTTGTAAATCTCATCATCTTATCATTAAGCACAGACTCAAATTCAGCTTTTCTTTTGGAAATTATTTGTTCTAGCTCAATGTTCTTGTTCATTAAAGCTACATTTGCTTCTCTAATAGATGCAAATGCAGCTATGCATGTTTCAGAACATAGCTTGGCTTTGGCCTCAGAGGATACCTATGATACCTGTGGTGTGGAGGCATTAGAGGATGAGGTATCAGAGACTCCAGAGCCATAAGAGCAAGGTTTCCAAAAGGACTGTCACCACCATGTTGACCAGCACCAGAGAACAGTTGTTCATGACCAGACATATCATCTGGTAAATGCTCAGTCAACAACTCCTGGGGTGAAAAAGCTGTGTTGTTGAGGTTGAGATTGTTGATGAGATTGGGAAGGTTGAGGTTCAGGTAATGCTTGTGGTTGTTGTGAATAGGAGCTTGAACCGAATTTGGCTGAGGCATGTAATAGCAGGGATATGGATATGACATTGGACCCTGAGGGACAAAGTATGCAAGAGATATAGGGTGTGAATGATGACGAGAACTCGCAGGATGTTGCCCTCTGTTTTGTGGACTAGTACTTGGAAAAGTCACAAAGGGTGCAGAAGAGTTAGATCCAGTTGATCTACACTCTCTTGCAAAGTGTCCAAGCCTTTGGCATTTGTGACACCTCAACTTACTCTTGTCAAAACCAACTTTGGTTTTGCCAGAGAGTCCAGGAAATTTCCTGCCAGTTCTCTTGTAGAACTTTTGAGATCTGATATTAACTAAGGCCATTTGGCTTAGAATATCCATCTCTTCTAAATCATCATCAACAATACCCTTCAGATCATCCATGATGAAGCATAAATTGTCACTATTACAGCTTGATTGACTATCAACACCAACAATGCATGATCAGAACTGTTTGAAGAGAAATCTATATGCTCATCATAATTGCTTTCAGATGCAACATATTCTGACTCATGACCAACCAAGGCAGTGTTCCCTGGTACAAAGTCATCAGTGAGCTTTCCTGATGATGCCAGTTTCCTTTTCTGCTCTATCTCTCTCTCGAATGTAAGCAGTTTCCCATGAAGTTGGGTGAGAGATAGGCTATCCAGATTTGCACTGGAGCGTAGGACAATAGTGTATGTGTCCCATCTCTCAGGCAGTGATCTGAGGAATCTATTATTCATCTGGCTATTGGTGTATTCCTGTTTGACCATTTTCAGCTCAGAGATCAAACAAGAAAAACGCTCAAACTATTGAGTCAGTGTCTCACCCTTTCTATGAGAGAATGTCTCATATTGTTGGGCAAGGATTTCTCTGTTGTTTGCTAAAACCTCATTTGTTCCACCAAATTGTTCCTTCAGTGCATTCCAGAGGTCATGAGCAGTTTCATGATGCATAAGCCCTGAATAGATTTCATTAGGCAAAGCCATGGCCAGAATACCATGCGTTTTAGCATCAATCTCAAACAGTTTTCGATCCTCATCTGAGTATTGTTCCTTCTTCTTCGGAACCATTTGGTTGGTTTCCGGATTGTTCACCATAGGCTTGTGTGGACCATGTACCACAGATGTCCAACAACCTGAACTGTTAACAGACAGGTGATGAAGCATCCTTCGTTGCCATATGTTATACTCAGTCCTAACCAGCATCGGAGGCTTGGTTGAGGAACCGGTATTGTGAGGGTCATTAGAAGGAGTAGTCATTCTCAGATTCAACCAAATTCAATAAGCTTAGCAGATTTAGAACAAACAACAACAAACAAATTGAACCAAGAGAGAGCTCAAAGTGAATAAACGAAAGCAGCAGAAATTCAATAATCTATAACCAATTCTTGCAAATATGCTAATTCAATCAAACATAGATATCGAATAGCAGTTTCAATGATCAATTGTTAGATCGATCATGATTAACCTGCTCTGATACCATTGTTAAGATCAGTGATCTAAGTTTGATTGATTAGAGAGTATTGCAGCGGAAATCAAACAATGAATTAGACAATTCACAAGAACACAATTGATATTCAATATAAGAGTAAACGGTTATAGAGAGAGAGAATTCTGCGAAAGATATTTCATTCAATATGCGCTTTCGTGGTAACAGAATGTCACACGTACAATTAGGTCAACATCTCTTACATAGGAGATGTCACGTTCTCTGATGTCACTTGATAGTGACATCTAACAGAATTATTCAAACAACTGATAGTTAACACAACTATGAAGATGTCAAAACAGCTGACATCTTTTACAAAAATACTAAGTGTTAACTATCACTACAACTACTGAAAAGAAACTACTGAAACTACAACGACTGAAGAACATGCTCTTCAGTCGTTTTACAAGTACTGAAATACAAAAGAAAATTACTGAAAGGAAACCATCACAACAACTGAAGAATGCTTCTTCAGCTGTTGTAACAAACTCTGAAGGATCAGTACTTGTACTAGAACTTCAGCTGTTGTCATGAGCTGATGTCTTCAGTCTTTGTACTTCAGCTGTGATCTTCAGTCCTTTAGTCTTCAGCTGTTGATCTTCAAACTTTGGTCTTCAGCTATTGAAGTCTCAGTACTTTAGTCTTTAGATTTTGAAGTCTTTAGTACTTTAGTCTTCAGCTGTTGATCTTCAGACTTTGGTCCTCAGCTGTTGAAGTCTTCAGTACTTGTTCTTCAGCTGTTGCTCTTCAGACTTTGTCAAACAGCTGATCAAGTCTTCAACAGTTGTTGTGATGTCTGTGGGACTTAGAGGTTTTCTGATCAGGCTCATTAGTTCTTTTGGTCCAACAGAATAGTGTCACCAGCAATAGTTACATCAAGATTGGAGACATTCAGTTCATTATGGTCAGAGGCACATTCATCTTGTATGGTTATTGAATTATGAGATTGTGAACTTCTGTTTTAGTAACTGCTGCATCTTCAGTAGCACTGAGGTTGCTTGCATCATTTGATGTACCTTGAGTTTCTATGGATGAGAAGCCTTTTTTTTTTTTTTGATCTAATTTGACAAGTCATCTGAGTGAGATGGTACCAGGCTGGGACCTTTTTAGAAGAAACACTAAGGTTTGTGACAGATGTCTGATGGGATCAACTTGAAGAGGAACATCTTCATTCATATGTTCATCAGATGTAGGTGGAATCAATGGATAATTATCTCTTTTTTTACAAGTGATGAAGTATCACCTGAATGTATTTCTTGCATCAGACAGTGAAATTGGTCAATGATTTAGTAAAAGTGTCACATAGCAACAACCAATCAGGACCATTTGTAGATTTGGGAAAAGAATGTTCTTTGAATTGAACATTTGTAGATTCATCAATAATGTTCAGTCTAGGATTGAATACTCTATAAGCCTTTAAGACAGAAGAATAACCTACAAAGAATCCTTCATCAGACTTAGATGAAAAATTTCTTAAATGATCAGTGTGTTTAATATTGAGACTAGACAACCAAATGATTTGAGGAATCCAATAAATGGTTTCCTATGAAAGATCAGTTCATAAGGTGTCATGTTACTTTCTTTAACAATCAGAGTTTGATTTTGCACAAAGCACGATGTGTTAACTGCTTCTGCCCAGAAGGTGATTGGCAGTTTAGCATCAGCTAGCATCGTTCTTGCTGCTTCAATCAGTGTTCTATTTCGCCTTTCAACTACCCCATTTTGTTAAGGAGTTCTAGCTTCACTGAATTGATGAGCAATGCCTTTGGTTGCACAAAAGAAACTCATATTTTCATTTTTGAACTCTGTAGCATTATCACTTCTTATTATTTTGACCTTAAGATCAAGTTGATTTTCAATTTTAGTGATAAATTCTTGAATGATTTGGGATGCTTCGTTTTTATGAAGTAGGAAGAACACCCATGTGAATCGAGAAAAGTCATCAATGATCAGTAACAATACTGTTTCTTTCCCATACTCATTACATGAGTTGGTCCAAAAAGATTCATGTGAAGTAACTTCAATGGAGTATTGTTAGTGTTCACCAGCTTGGTTTTGTGAGACGATTTGTGTTGTTTTCCTTTGAGGCACGCTGAACATTGATCAATAACATTGAATTCCTTTTGAGGAAGACCAATGACATGGTTTCCTTTGACTAACTTGTTCATATTTTTAAACTTAGTGTGCCCCAAATGTCTATGCCAAAGCTGTGACTCATCAAATGATGCTTTAGATAAAAGATATGTTTCTTCCTTAGGTGATGCAAAACACAGGTTTAAGACATATGTATTATTCTTCCTTGGAGTCTTTAAGACAACCCATTCTTCAGGAATCTGAAATCCAGGTTTCAGAATGTAGCAATGAGTGTCTGTAAAGTGAGTGGATAATTTTTGTCGCAGATCTGAGACACGCTTAGCAGATTGAAATTCAGTTGTTCATAGTAATTCACTCTGTCAAAGCTCAGCATCCCATTTGTCACAGATCCTTCTCCTGTAATTCTACCACCATCTGAATCTCCACCGAATGCCACAATAGTTCCTTATATGTACTTGAAATCATGAAGGAGGGAACGATCTCCAGTCATGTGTCGGGAGCATCCACTGTCTACGTACCATAGGCTATTAGAACTGTGTGGATGAACCTATAAACAAAAAGAACTAATTAGAATAAGGAACCCAAGCCATGATGGTCTTGGGTTTCCCGTTCCTATTCATGATAGTTACCTCCTGCTATTTCCCTCTGAATTGTGACTTGGATGGAGGTGTTCTAGGAGACTTTTGTTAATGAATTGGTCGAGTCATCTCATCAACGTCTACTAAGGATTCAGATGGATAATGAAATCATTGGTCTCTATTTTTTGTAAAAATTTAGCCCGAGTTTCATTATCAAAAGTTGGTTTTTGCTTAGGAAGGTCAAGTTTGTGTTTCATTGTGAGATGATTCTTTGACCCTTCCTTAACTCCTTCAAGTTATTTTTGTCATTTGTTGATCTAGGTGTCCTAAATTGAGTATTATAAAGATGAGGTTTGATAGAATGCATCACTGTAGATGTTTTTGAGATGGGCTTGTGTTATGGAATTCTCAACCCCTTCTGGTTAAAGTAACAATCAGATGTATTGTGATTGTTCATGTCACAGATTGAACAATACTTGTTGAAATAGCAATTTTTGGTGGAGTGATTGTTCATATCACACATAGAACAATATTGATTGAAGAAGCTTTATCTATCTTGTGATTGAACATGTCACAAATATCACAATACATTTGTTTGTTTCTTGCATTAGATTTTTCCTTATGTGACTCAATTGATACTTTCTTTTGATGAGTCACTTTCTTTTCTTTAGGTGATGAATCAGAATCAGCTGTTTTAGTGGATTGTTTCACAACACTACTTTGGTTCAGTTGTCTGGGCTGTTTCTGTTTATTTAACCTACTTCTCACCTCTTTCTCAAACTGGTCAACATGTTCTTTGTTACAAATATCAAACCCAACTCCCTGCCTTAACCTTGATGACTAAGGGTCTGGTGAAGTTTTATGTGTTGAACTCAGTTTACAGTTGGTTTCTTTTTTTAGTGAAACCTTTTCTGATTTGCTTGAATTTTGTGGAGATACAATCTCATTATCAGAACTACTCTTAGTAATGGGTTTCACTGTTTTGACATATTTCTTTTTGCCTTGTAAAATAGATGGTATGAATTTTATAAAAGGTACAATTGCTTTTATAGGGCTTGATGGTTTCATGACACTCACTGTCTTGTCTAAGCACTCTTTGATTTTGATTGGGTGACCTAACTTAATTTTATCCTTATTGGTTTCAAAATAAACATCAAGTTGTTTTGAGGATTTGTCACTTGTTTCACTACTGATTTAGATTCCATAGTTTTAGGTTCGATTGATTCAGAGAGTGAGACAAAGTCAAGCATGACAGTGCAATTGTCATTGTATGGTGGAGGACATGAATTATACCCAATCCCTGGCATGTGCTTTGGATCCTTTTATGAATCCAATATCTCTTGCAGCTTGACTGAAGACATTTGAAACTTTTCAAGTTTCACTTTAGTCATAGATTGTTGAGCTTTAGCTTGAGCTAAGTTTTCAGTAAGTAGCTCATTTTCAGCTGCAAGATTGTATTTCTCACCATGCAATTTTTCTATGTCAGAAATGAGAGATTTGATTTTGATTTCAAAACTTTTTAGTTCTCTCTTCATTATTTTTGACTTCACTTTTGTTGGACCAAAAGAACCAATGAGCCAAGATCAAAAAACCTCTAAGTCCCACATGGTATCACAACAACTGCTGAAAGCTTCATCAGCAGTTTGACAAGTGCTGAAGACTTCAACAGCTGAAGATCAAGTGCTGAAGACTTCAAGAGCTGAAGAACTAAAGTGCTGAAGTACAACAGCTGAAGAACACAAGTACTGAAGCTGAACAGCTGAAGAACACAAGTACTGAAGCTGAACAGCTGAAGAACACAAGTGCTGAAGCTGAAAGACCAAAGTACTGAAGTACAATAGCTTAAGAGTTTGCAAGTGCTGAAGATCAACAACTGATGTACAAAGTCTGAAGACAAAGACTGAAGACATCAGCTGATGATATCTACTGAAGTCTCAGCTGATGAAACATCTGAAGTTCAAGTCTGAAGACCAACTACTGAAGTTTCAGTAGTTTGTCACAACAGCTGAAGAGTACTTCTTCAGTAGTTGTGATATCAGTAGTTTTATATTTTACTTTCAGTAGTTTTGTAAAACGACTGAAGAGCTTGTTCTTCAGTCGTTGTAGTTTCAGTAGTTTTATGTTTTTCAGTAGTTATACAACTGATAACACTTTGCATTTTTGTAAGGAGATGTCAGCTGTTTTGACATCTTCAGTAGTTGTGTTTCAGTTGTAATAAATCTGTTAGTTGTCACTATCAAGTGACATCAGCAGACGTCACATCTCTTATATAAGAGGTGTCGACCTAATTGTAAGTGTGACATTCTGTTACCACGAAAGCGAATATTGAATGAAATATATTTGCAGAATTCTCTCTCTATAACCGTCTTTGTTCTTCATTGAATATCGTTTAGTTCTTGTGAATCAACTAATTCATTGTTTGAATTCCGCTACTATACTCTTTAATCAATCAAACATAGATCACTGATCCTAACAAGTGGTATCAGAGCTGGTTAATCATTGATCGATCTAACAATTGATCATTGAAACTGCTAATTGATATCTGTGTTTGATTGAATTAGCGTATTCGCAAGAACTGGTTATAGATTACTGAATTTCTGTCGCTTTCGTTCATTTTATTTTGAGATCTTCTGGTTCAATTGGTTGTTGCGTTTTGTGCTAAATCTGCTTTAGATTAACTGAATTTGATTGAATCTGAGATGACGACTCCTTCTAATGATCCTCACAATACCGGTTCCTCAACAAGCCTCCGATGCTGGTTAGGACCGAGTATAACATATGGCAACGAAGAATGCTTCATCACCTGTCTGTTAACAGTTCAGGTTGTTGGACATTTGTGGTACATGGACCACATAAGCCTATGGTGAACAATCCGGAAACAAATCAAATGGTTCCGAAGAAGAAGGAACAATACTCTGATGAAGATCGGAAACTATTTGAGATTGATGCTAAAGCCCATGGAATTCTGGCCATGGCACTGCCTAATGAAATCTATTCTGGGCTTATGCATCATGAAACTGCTCATGATCTCTGGAATGCCCTAAAGGAACATTCGGTGGCACAGATGAGGTCTTAGCAAACAATAGAGAAATCCTTGCCCAACAATATGAGACATTCTCTCATAGAAAGGGTGAGACACTGACTCAACAGTTTGAGCGTTTCTCCTGCTTGATATCTGAGCTGAAAATGGTGAAACAGGAATACACCAATAGCCAGATGAACAACAGATTCCTCAGATCACTGCCTGAGAGATGGGACACATACACTATTGTCCTACACTCCAGTGCAAATCTGAATAGCCTATCTCTCACCCAACTTCATGGGAAACTGCTTACATTTGAAAGAGAGATAGAGCAGAAAAGGAAACTGTCATCTTCAGGAAAGCTCACTGATGACTTTGTACCAGGCAATACTGCCTTGGTTGGTCATAGTCAGAATATGCTTCATTTGAAATCAATTATGATAAGCATATAGATTTCTCTTCAAACAGTTCTGATCATGCATTTGTTGGTATTGAGAGTCATTCTGGCAGTAATAATGACAATTTATGCTTTATTATGGATGATCTGAAAGGAATTGCTGATGATGATCTAGAAGAGATGGATATTCTGAGCCAAATGGCATTGATTAATATCAGATCTCAGAAGTTCTATAAGAGAACTGGCAGGAAATTTCCTGGACTCTCTGGCAAAACCAAAGTTGGTTTTGACAAGAGTAAGTTGAGGTGTCACAAATGCCAAAGGCTAGGACACTTTGCAAGAGAGTGTAGATCAACTGGATCTAACTCTTCTGCACCCTTTGTGACTTTTCCTAGTACTAGTCCACAAAACAGAGGGCAACATCCTGCTGGTTCCGGTCATCATTCACATCCTAGATTTCTTGCATACTTTGTTCCCCAGGGTCAAATGTCATATCCTTATCCCTGCTATTATATGCCTCAACCAAATCCTGTTCAAGCTCCAATTGCACATCAACCACAAGCATTGCCTGAACCACAACCTTCCCAATCTCATCAACAAACTCAACCTCAACAACACAGCTTCTTCACCCCAGGAGTTGTTGACTGGAGCAGTTTACCAGATGACTTGTCTGGTCATGAACAACTGTTCTCAGGTGTTGGTCAACATGGTGGTGAAAGTCCTTTTGGAAATCTAGCTCTTATGGCTTTGGATTCTGCTGATACTTCATCCACTAATGCCTCTACATCAAAGGTATCACAGGTATCTTCTGAGGCAAAAGCCAAATTATGTTCTGAACCATGCATAGCAGCATTTGCATCTATTAGAGAAGCAAATGTCGCTTTAATCAACAAGAACATTGAGCTAGAACAACAAATTTCCAAAAGCAAAGCTGAGTTTGAGTCTGTGCTTAATGATAAAAATGATGAGATTTACAAACTGAAATGCCAAATAACTGATGATAAGGCTAGGGAGGAGATTGCTGGTACAAAAGAGGTTCCAAACTCAAACATAAAGAAGAAATTAAAGAGAAAATGGTAAAAATGAAAACTGAGTTTGAGACCACATTTGTATCAGCAACATCAAATCCTGTAACCCTTAAGTCCTCAAAGAAATCCAAAAAGGAAGGGGTTAAACAGGTGACAGCTGAGAGTACTCAGAAGAAGAAGGTGCAACATAGGAACTTATCAAACTCCACTGGCAATGTGTCTGATGAGCTGAAAGCTTTATCACAAAATCAGACACAGCTGGTTATGATGGTTCAACATCTGTTGGGTAGAGTTAACCAATTAGATGCTCCTATGTTGAAACCACAGAAAAGGAGATCCAAGCCAAAGGATTCCTCTTCTTCACCATCTTCTTCCTCTCAAGCTGTTGTTACTAATAAACCTGTTAGTTTACCATCTGTTGATGAGACCAGGCTCAAAACCAAAAGGTTTGGGTCTCTAAAACTAACTGATTGTTTATTATTGCAGGGTTCTCCAACATGCCAAAGTAGCATCTGGTATGTAGACAGTGGGGGATCTAAAACTAACTGATGTAGTTACAACTACTGAAATCAGTACAAACAGATAAGTACTGACGTCCTATGAAACACCTGAAAAGCAGATGCAAAGTCTGATGAGTAAGTGTTGAGGACAGTATGAAACAGCTGAAAGGCTATGAATTGACGAAAACTACTGAAGAGAACTTTCTCTTTAGTTGTTTCAACAACTGCTGTTTCATTCTAAACAACTGAAGCAAAACCATGTCTTCAGTAGTTTTCTAACTACTGATGACTAATACCAAGTCTTCAGCTGTTTACAACAACTGATGACAAAACCACTGTCTTCAGTAGTTTCACAACTACTGATGACAAACACCAAGTCCTCAGTTGTTCCATCATCTTAAGTCAAAACCACGGTTTTCAGTAGTTTTCTAACTACTGATGCCTAACACCACGACTTCAGCTGTTTCAACGTCTGATAAGGTAATACCATGTCAACAGTCGGTTTAAAACTACTGATGACTAACACCAAACCCTTCAGTCCTTTTCTCATCCCTACCCTATAAATACCTGTCCTCTTCTCTGATGTTTCATTAGCCGTTATTTTCTAAACCTCTCTCTCAACCATGGCGACCATGAGTCTGAAACAACGACACAACTGCGTTGCTTACCTTACAAAGTCGGCTTTCTGGAACAAATATGATAATGCCATTGACTTAATGGTGGATTCCCCATATCGCACAACCTTTCTCATGAATCCAACCATTTACCCTGAATCCCTCAGTCAATTTTGGTCAAATGCTTCTGTTCATACCGATGAGTCTACCGGTCAGATCTCTGTTCGGTCCCTTATCAACCAGAAACCAGTGGTCGTTATAGCCGACATTATTCGTCGGGCATTACATCTACACGATTCCACCGCTGTGATTGCATACCCAAAGGGCATAACCGATATGTCCTTTATCAATCATGGGTATGAAGGTGATCTTCGAGCTACAACCGTTCTAAAGAAACATTTCCATGACGCTGAGAAACTTATTTTTCACATGGTAAATGTCTGCTTAGCCTCCAAGACATCTTCTTGGGATCAAATGTCATCCCACTGGCAACAGGTATTGTATTCTATTCTAGAACACCAACCGCTAAATTTTTCTGAAATTGTGTTCCTAGAAATAAAGAACTTGGCTCAGAAACCTGTGGCAAACCGATGGCCATTATATCCCAGGTTTCTAATGGCCATTATTTTGGATGAACTAAAATCTGATGGCCTTGTTGGCCTTGGAGTCCCTGCACCAACTGTTTTGGCTGAGGTATACTCCAGGCACAACTCCGACCTTACACTCAAAGAAGCTGCCCGAATGCTAAAGCCCAAGCACAGGGAACCCACAGCTTCCTCCATCAGAACCAAAGTCCCCACCAAACCCACCAAAAAGAAACCCAAAACGGCTACTCAGGGAAATGAGTCCCCTGAGGATGCCCCTGCAACACAAACGCAGGATATATCCACTGGTTATAACCCCCTAGTGGATATCAGGACTCTTCCAGCCATAGCCGCTCAGGATTCCTCTCAACAGGAGCCTGAAGCAACCTCACAAGGGGTACCCACACATCTGGGATCTTCCTCACTTGAGGGGATTGCCATTGAAGAGCACCTTCCTCCCCAGGTGCACACTGCTTCTATCCCTTCACCCCATGCAACCGCCCCCCAAAGTCCAACCATAATTATTGCAAACGTGCTGACTCAGTTGCATGCCTCTCCTCCTCCCCAACAACCACCAACAAAGGGGAGAACCACAGACATTGAGGAAGAGGATCAACATGTTTCTGACAACCCACAGCACCGGGGTTTACAAGTTCTATCTCTTAGTGTGGATAGGTAGATTAGAATATCTAGTGAGGCTGCCACCTCTTCTGCATCAGCACATGATCAGAATGAGGCTGGTAACATTGCTAAGACCTCACTAGAGGCAACAGCTGATGATGGACATAGTCCTGAGGCTGGAAGTCCCCAGTACCAAGTCAAAGGGGCACATGCTACAACTGCTCTACACCCAGTGCATGTACATCCTGCTCCAAGCAGGAGGTCAGGTGATTCAGCTTCTGCTGATGATGACCTGGGCTTTTTCTACGATGTTCTTGCCCAGAACACAATCCTTGAGGAGGAAGTCAGTAGGCTGCAAAACCTACTTGATCAACTCTCTCAAGGAGAAAAACCATCTGCCTCCACCAACCCACAGATGGCACCTTCAGTTGAAGGTTCCCCAAACACTGAGCCACTCCCAACAACTCAGCCACCTGCCTTTGCTTCTGGCACTATTTCTCAGGAACAGAACCCTCCTGAGCAAATAGTTGTTGTTCTTCAAAATTCCCTCCCTCTCATCACACCCATAATCACTGACATTGTGACTAAAGCCATTGATGAGAGGCTTTCCTCAACTTTACAACCATTGATTGATGCTGTTGTGCAAAAGACACTTTCTGCGGTACCAACCCCTGCCACCAATGCATCCAAAAAGGGGGAGAGTACTGCAGTGAAAGAAAAGAAGAGGAAAAGAATAGAGGATGAGAAGGCCCTAGAGCAAGCCCAGGAGTTGGAAAAAGAAAAGCAACAACTGATCACCTATAAACGAAAGAAAAGTGTTGATGATCAACCTACTACTGAAGAAAAATCCTTGGAAGAGCTGGTAAAAGATGCTGATGATACACACAGCCGATCCATGGATAAAATCATTGAGCAACTCTTCAGGCAAGGTTTTGATACAGCCACATTAGATAGTGAAATCAGGAAGTTGGAAGTGGAGGAGATTCAAACCCGATGGGCTGGGTATGATGCACTTGAAAAGGAGAGATTGGAGATCATGATCCGTTTCATTGCCAAATACTTAGGACGATCTTTGATGGAGATTCGTGCGTGGACCAGAGACAGTATTCTGGCTATAGCCACCAGAATCTGTCTGTCTGAGCAATTCCACAAGGGGATTATCATTGAAGCCCTTGATGAGGCTGGGGCTGGAAAAAGGTTTGAAATGGCAAGACTTACAAAGGCTAAACTCACAACAAAGATGCTGGAACAACCTTCCCTTCCACCCACTCAAAAACAGCCTACCCCTCAAATCTCCAAACCAATCTCAAAGCCCAAATCCAAACAACCACAATCACAACCCACAAAACCAACTCCCTTACCATCTAAACCAATAGCCGATGATGCACCCAAGAAGAAGAAGAGAAGGGTGTTGAGGCTAGAAGAAGAAGAAGAAGAGGATGATGTGGAAGAAGATAGGATGCCTCTGTCTGCAGTCCTAACACTAGCGAAAGCCAAACCTATGCCCATCACTCCCACCTCACAGATGGATGTTGTGAGAGTAAAGATTGAAGAAGAGGAGCAGCAAAAGCTTCATGATGATGAAATGCTGAAAAGCATTGACAAAACCTATGCTGCTTCGTTATCAATTATCAGCATGAAGAAAGAAGCTCTGAGATTGTACACTCTCGCCAACACATTTCAATATCAGAAGGAAAGGGTGAGAGTATGGCCTGATCCGAGGGTGGCTCATTGGATTGTAAAGAAAGACATTCCTTCGAGATACAAGGGTCAAGTCAAGAGGATCGTAGATGAAGAGATCACAGTGGCCCTTGTAGTATCACCCTGGGAGATTGTCGAAGATTTCAAGAAGGCCTACGAGACTAAACAACCACCCCAGAAGATGCTAGAGAACAGAATTATTAAAAGGGGTTAGTCTACAAGAGGCTTGAGAACTTCAAACAAAATGAGCTCAGTCTGTTACTCGAAGGGAATCATCCTGATGAGTTTGCATACAGACAAATTACAACAGTTGAGCTCAAAAACGGCAAACAGGCCAAGTACATCTCAGAGTTGTATGGGCAAGAAGGATTGTTTGATGGTGAAGCCGAGAACCTGACCATGGAAGAACAAATCATGTTTCTCAGAGCCTACACCAGAGAATCCTACAGGCTCATACACGGGAAGTAGATCTCATGAATGGGATAACAACTCTGTGTCCAGTTCCCCAAAACAGAGTTCCCATTCATATCTTGCCAAACAAATATCCGAGACTTCTTCCCAGGCCGGAGCTTATATGGGTCATCTTCTCTACTAATCAAGAAGGAAAAAGACCAACCTTTTGCCAACAATAAGTGGGATAATAAATAAATTAGAGGTTTTGGCTGCATTGGTTCAGGGGGAGTTTGTTGGACCAAAAGAACCAATGAGCCAAGATCAGAAAACCTCTAAGTCCCACATGGTATCACAACAACTGCTGAAAGCTTCATCAGCAGTTTGACAAGTGCTGAAGACTTCAACAGCTGAAGATCAAGTGCTGAAGACTTCAACAGCTGAAGAACTAAAGTGCTGAAGTACAACAGCTGAAGAACACAAGTGCTGAAGCTGAACAGCTGAAGAACACAAGTGCTGAAGCTGAACAGCTGAAGAACACAAGTGCTGAAGCTGAAAGACCAAAGTACTGAAGTACAACAGCTGATGATATCTACAAAGTCATCAGCTGATGAAACATCTGAAGTTCAAGTCTGAAGACCAACTACTGAAGTTTCAGTAGTTTGTCACAACAGCTGAAGAGTACTTCTTCAGTAGTTGTGATATCAGTAGTTTTATTTTTACCTTCAGTAGTTTTGTAAAACGACTGAAGAGCTTGTTCTTCAGTCGTTGTAGTTTCAGTAGTTTTATGTTTTTCAGTAGTTATAACAACTGATAACACTTTGCATTTTTGTAAGGAGATGTCAGCTGTTTTGACATCTTCAGTAGTTGTGTTTCAGTTGTAATAAATCTGTTAGTTGTCACTATCAAGTGACATCAGCAGACGTCACATCTCTTATATAAGAGGTGTCGACCTAATTGTAAGTGTGACATTCTGTTACCACGAAAGCGAATATTGAATGAAATATTTGCAGAATTCTCTCTCTATAACCGTCTTTGTTCTTCATTGAATATCGTTTAGTTCTTGTGAATCGACTAATTCATTGTTTGAATTCGCTACTATACTCTTTAATCAATCAAACATAGATCACTGATCCTAACAACTTTTTATTCTTTAATTTTATATGTCAGTTTATGGTTGGGTTCTCTATACTCTTGTAATTCATTTATGCATTTTCACTACAAAGGTTAGTTTTTACCTCAGTAGGCATTAAAGATGATCCATCATTGATGTGACCATAAGAGCATGATTCTATAATTGAGGCTTGACTTCCTCAGCATACACACTCCAGTCACATATGCCATCTTGTTTGATCACAAGGGCACTGGCAGAAGGTTGACTGCTTGCATGGCTTGATTTTTCAGCTGTGGTTGATTCTTGTATGTTTGTTGATGATGAGAATGATGGTACCACTATTGTTGATTGTTTGAGTGATAGCTTGAATTGGGTTGTGATGATGATTGACCTGGAGAGTTCCTTGAATAGTTGTTTCTTTTGGGAGCATTGTACTCTCTTGACAAATGGCCAATCATGCCATAGTTGAAGCATTTCACCTTGGATTTTTCATATCCAAGTTTTGTGTTCTTATTAGGCTCAGCTTTCTTCCTTTTCTGAAGAATTTCTTCGCTCTTATGGAAATCATTGCCATTTGCCACTGTAGATCCATCTCCTCAACCTTATCAGGATCCATTTCTTCTAAATCTTCCTTAATTAGGTGGGCAGAAGTGAGTCTTCCCCCTAGATTTGCTTCAAAACTTGCAACAAAGGCATTGTAAGTTGCCTTTTGCTCTTCTGATTTTAAGTCTTTCGGAGAAGTTTAAGGAGCAGTGGAGACTTTAGGTGCTTGAGCTGAAGTTGAAGGGTGATTGAATGGTGGAGATGCAATGAACCCAGTATTGTTCATTTGATCTCTGATGAGATGAAGTCATCCTCCTCTGTGATGAAAGCATTTTCAACAGAATGTGATTCTGAAGGGAATTTGTAGGCCTCAATCAATCTTGGTCCACTAAGGTTTCTGCTTTGTTCATCAAGTTCCAAAGCTTCAATCTTGGCAATCATAATGTCTAGAGTGGTACTCTCATGATCAAGAGTATTTTTCAGCATTGTGACATTTTGCTTCTAGCTTTCAGGTAGACTGTGAAGCATTTTCTTGTTAAGTTCTTTAATGTTGTAAGAAACACCCATAATTTCCAAGTCATTAACCAACTGTACAAATCTATGCAGTTGTTTGATATGGATTATCCTTTGGTGTGATGGAAGGTTTCATACTGATTGACTAGCTTGTCTTTGTTAATTTTAGCAACCTCACTGCTTCCTTCACACATAATTTTGAGGGCATCCCAAACAGCTTTAGCAGTTCCATACTTTTCCAATCTTTTCAACACATCCATCTTGAGTGCTTGAGTCAAAATTGAGTATGCTTTGAGATCAATTTTAATTTTCTTATAGTCATCTTCATCTAGAGTTAAGTCTTCAATTGGTATTCTAGCATTCTTGTAAATGCAGCTTGAGCAGTTGATAGAGTAACAGGAATATATGGACCCTTACATATTAAGATCCAAAAATCAGGATCTACACCTGTGATATATTTCTAAACCTTATTCTCCATTGTTTAAACTCTGATTTGTGTTAAAGCATGGGAGGTTTAGGTGTATGACCTAGTTCAGAGTAATTGTTAGAATCCATGTTGATTTGTGTAAGTATAGATTTAGTTGATTTTAAGGTTGATTATTTTTTATGAGTCCAACTTGTTCAAGGAGTTCTTTCGAGGGTCAGAATGAGTTTTGTACTGATTTTCTTGTTGTTTGCTAAGTAGGGATGGTGATATCCACTACTAGCAACTTGATTATCAGATCAATCGACTTCAATTCAGTCTGTGCGCAGATCTGAAAGAGAATCAAGAGCCAAAGCTCTGATACCAATTGACTGGGTTTGAGTAAGAGTGATATTCTTACTGAGAATCGAATATGATAATAAAGTCAATGATTGAGTGGCGGAAACAAACAATCAAAGAACATTCAAAGCAAGAAAATTACTCATAAATGTTGTTTGTATTGATATATGAAAGTTGATAAGTTACAGAGAATAATTACAACAAAAATTCTCTATCTATCATTCGTCACCTCAGTACAAGGATAATTGTTCTATTTATAGGCAGACAAGATGCCTTTAGAAAATGACTAAACTACACCTGACTTATTACATTAGAAACTAGTCTAAGTCTTGATCCGCATCTCTGCTTGTTCATCCGCATTGACAAATGCGGATGAGATAATCTTGATCAGCATTTCCACTTGATCTTCCGCATTAGTAAGTTGGTCATTCGCATTGGTTAATGCGGATGAACAAATACTTGTGCGCATTTGTCGGTCATCCGAATTTGTCAATGCGGATGAGCGGAGTCTTGTCCGCATCTTCTTTTGATCTTCCGCATTAGTCAAGCGGAAGAGTAACTTGTTTAGCATTAGTATTATGTCTTCCGCATTAGTCAATGCGAAAGAGTAAACTCTTGTTCGCATCAGAGTTATGTCTTCCGCATTAACTAATGCGGAAGATAACACTTGTTATTTTCCTTGCAGATCTTCATCCGCATTGGTTCTTGGACTTGTGGGATTTTAGCCGAGCAATCATCAATTCACCCATTGAGTTGGCATGTATGATCCTTTCAGGGTGCAACACCATACGCATGTACAACTTTATGCTAATGAACCAATCGCACGAATGAACTAGGAGACTGGATCAGTCACATGAATGAAAAATGAGATTGACTGAGTCACATGACTGAACACTTACTCGTGCGAATGGATCAACCGTATGGCTCAATCGCACGACTGAACCATGCGAATGGTTTAGTCGCCCGAATGAGAAACCCTAACCTATAAATAACACTTAAATCGTGGAGAAACAAGACACTGAGAACAATTCGATACCTACACGTACTCTAGTTGTCTAAAGACCTCTAGCAAGCTGTTCCAACTTCATAGATTGCAGTAGATCGATTGCTAATCGTTCTTTATGTTTAGATTCAATCTTTAATTGATTCTACGTGTGTTCTCACTGATTGGATCGCCAATCAATAGGATTCCGCCCTATTTGATTTGGTAAACGCGTAAATCTGTTAGTATTCGTCCAATACACGATCCTAACAAGTGGTATCAGAGCCATGGCTCTAGATTACGCGTGATTCAATCGTTTTGATATAAGAATTGTGTCTTTACACTCAAAAACACAATTTTTTGTGTCAAATCGGGTTTTAGACGTCTCCTGATCGTAAAGTTTAGTTTTTCCGGCATATGACAATTAGGGTTAGCAAGAAATTCATGTTTTTGCGTCCAAAACTCCTTAAACCTACGAATCTTCAAAATCCAGCAGGTTTAGTCGCACGATTGACTCAATCGCACGACTGAGTTCATATGCATCCCCCATACGCACGATGGGACTCATTCGTACTCCCATTCGTACGACTGAGCAGTCTATTCGCATTGTTCAACCGCATTAGTTCATTCGCACGACTGAGCCATCCGCATTAGTTCAATTGCACGATTGAACCATCCGCATAGTTCAATCGCCCGAATAGCCCAATTACACCCTTCATTCGCACTAATAAAACTGTTTGGTTTAAAGTTAAAGTTTATAGCAATAGAGGACCAATACTCGGCATTCACAGCAGGGAGAGACTCACGTATTCAGAACTTACTGCTACTGGAGAATGAAGTGGGGAATCATAACAAACCCCCAAAGCTTATCACGTTAGATGAATACCCATAATGGAAGCAATGTTTCGAGATCTACTTAAATGGAGTAGATCCCAATCAGTGGGAATCTATAAAGACAGGGTACAACAGCCACTAGGAGCTGATGGTGTCAAACTCACACTAGGTGGCATGACTGATGGACAAAAAGTCAAGTACAATGCTAAAAAGAAAGTATATGCTTTGCTTACATAGTCAATTCCAAAGGATATTTTCCATCAATTCTCGGAATATACACAAGCAAAGAAATATGGGATGCATTGGAGAAACGGTATGACAGAAACGCATCATTGAAGGCCATAAAGGCTAAGACTTTAAAGAAGAAGTTTGACAACTTCTCCTCGATCGGAAAAGAAAGCCTGGATGATATCATCGATAGGTTCTACCACTTGATGAATGAGATGCACACTCATGGAGTAACGACATCAATGGAGGACAAAGTGTCTAACTTTGCAGATGGGTTGCCAGAGAAATGGGTTTCATTTGTCTCAAATCTCAGACAGAATGATATGCTAACGAAGTTAGATATAAATGATTTCATTCTGAAGCTGAGAGAGGAAGAGCTGAGGATGAAGTATAGAGCACAAAAGTCTTCCTATGATCAGAATCCAGCGCTATACAACGCGACTCCACAAGCCAAAACATCTGGAGCACCTCTTCAGATAGCTTTTGTATCAAGATCGGCTGGTCCTTCTCAAGCCTCTACTTCAGGGTCAGAAACGTCAGGGTCGTCTGGTACCCAATACATTGTACCTGAAGCCAATACAGCAAAACTGAAGACCGAGAATTTCGGTAATGTGATAGTTGAGGTAGCTAAAGAGTACATGGATCTCTTAGCTGCGGTAGTCCACTCCTATAATGGACTAATTGTTGGTAAAATTGGGAACTGCCATTTGGCTGATGATGATTACGAGTAGGTGGACGAGAAAGAGCTGGAACAGATGGATATAATGTGGGCCTTAGCGAGTGTTGTCCGGCGAGCTAACAAGTTTGTCAAGAAAACCAGACAGAACTTGGTTGCACGTAAGGACACTACCTTGGTTTCGATAAGACCAAGGTGATGTGTTTCAACTACGGTGAGACGGGGCACTTCAAACGGGAGTGTGTGAAGCCCAATAAGAATGGTAATGGGAATCCTTTCTCCTCTTTCAATCGTCAGGATAAACCCACTAGCAGTCCTACTTGGTCAAGCAAGGATCCCAAAGCCTTGACTGCTCATGATGATGAAGGACAGGACTAGAGCTTTCGGTTTGTCTCACCGGGAGAATCCAATATCGCTAGTGTGGAGGATATAGATGATGATTCTGCTAGTGAAGGAGATATTGCAGTCGAACTCGCTATGTCAAACATAGAAGAGACTGCCCCAGTGGTCAATTACCTTCCTGAAGAAGGGAAACTGCAACAACATCAGAATCACCAGCAACAGAAACACCAGACTTTGCATTGATGGCTGATTTATCAGAACCCTCTCAGGTAAGTACTACTGACCAACTTTTCAATAATCATGCTTGTTCCGATTGTAATAAATTTCGAGAAAGCATTGAGTTAAAATTTGCTAGGTTATTAGATCATAATGATAACTTTGTAAAGGACTTGGAACTATGCACTGAAGCTAACAGAGTTCTAAAACAAAATGAGCATAGTTACAAAGAAAAGATAGACCTTTTGAACAAACTGCTTAGGGAGACAAAAGTAGTAGCCTTTAACCAAGCTAATGTTACTAGGTACTATCTAAACTCCCTTGAGATACTAAGAAACAGAAAGCAGTTTTGGAAGTAGAAGTTAATTCACTAAAGCAAAAACTGCACAGTCGGACAAGTTCATCTCATATTGTTCAAAACTTAGTGGGAGAGAGAAACAACGGGGAGGGATTGGGTTATAAAGTGGTTCCACCACCACATGAGATCTTGATGAATGCAAAATGTAAACCAATCAATAATAATCCAATCAAGGATCATATGGTGTCCACTCATCTTGTAAGTGATCCAGATTCCACTTGTAAATCAAATGAATCTGATACTAAACAAAAGGAGGCCACTTCAAGGCAAAAGGTAAAGTGCCTTGTGTTAATCTAGAAAAAGAGTTTGAAAAGGTTAATATAAAGTTTGGGTCAATCAAGTCTAATTCTGAACCCAAAAAGACCAACCATGTTAACCACCCATGTGTGTCAAGTCTAAGTCCAGGTAAACAAAATGGAAAAGATGTTAAAACTGTTAAAGCAATTAAATTTGTTAAACCAGACAAAACATCCAAACAAGAAGAGTCAAAACCTAAACAGAGTAAGATCACACGTGTGTCACATATATCTCCACCAAAATAGTTAATCGTAAAGTCGAGAGCAGATCATGCTACAGCTGTGGAGAGTATGGACACATTGCGTCTCATTGTCCTTATTATCAGAAACCAAGGAGGAAAGTTTAACTTCCGGAACCAAAACTTAGCTCTTTTAAGAGGAACTCAGTGACACCACCTAAAAAGGATAGTGAACCTAAAGTTCAACACATTAGCCAGTCGTTTGTTTATCACAAACAGGCCTTACACAAAGCTGGCTTATGGAATGAAAAATCAACCTCATTTTCTGATAATGAGAACAAGAAGACATCTAAGCTTCCCTCACCCTCGAACGGTCAATGGGATACATTTATGATGTGTGATGCCTCTGGGACACCCAAGCCAGTAAAGGCATGGGTCCCTAACCTGAACTAATGTTTTCAATTGAATGTGCAAGGTGTTTGCTATAGTGTTGAAACCAACACGTGGATTATAGATAGCAGAGCATCCAGGCACATGACAGGGAACAGGGCTCTCTTATCAAACGTCAAACAGATAAAAGGATGTCATGTTTTTTTTGCTGGAAACAAAGGTGGGTACATCACAGCTCAAGGGGAAGTAGGTAATCAAAAGGTGGAGTTTGACAAGGTAAACTATGTTCAACAACTTCAAAATAACTTGCTTTCTGTATGCCAAATTTGTGATAAAGGTTTTAAGGTAGTATTTGACAACAAGAAGTGTTATGTCCTGAAAAAGGACTATGTGATCCCGGAGGACCAAGTCTTAATGTCTGCCTCAAGATATAAGGATCTTTATGTCTTGGATCTATCAAAGGCCTTCATAACGGATCATGAAGTTCAATGCCTCTTGTCAAAAGTTACTGAGAAGGATTCCATCTCCTTGCATAGGAGAATGGGACACATTATTCCATGGAAGATGAATCACTTGATCCAGAATGATCTCGTGAGAGGAGTTAATGTCAAAAACTTTCAATTTCCTGATTTCTGTGTTGCATGCAAGAAGGGCAAACAGACGAAGAAGTCTCATAAAGAAAAGAAAGTTCATTCCATCGAACTTTCTCTTGAACTTCTTCACATGGATCTGTTTGGTGCAGTCAGTACAAGAAGCATAGTAGGTGACTTGTACTTCTATGTAGTTACTAATGACTACTCAAGATTCTCTTGGATGATGTTTTTGAAATCCAAATCAGAAACATTTAATTCACTCAAGGAATTAGTAACTACTCTGGAGTCCCTATACAAGTTAAAGGTACGACAAGTGCGCTCAAATAATGGAACCGAGTTCAACAATCAATGGATGGAGGCTTACTACAAGGAAAAAGGGAATTGTGCATCACTTCACTTCTGCCTACACTCCTCAGATGAACGGCGTTGCTGAAAGGAAGAATCGCAGCTTGATAGAGACTGCACGGACGATGCTAGTAGACTCGAAATTGCCTATCCAATTCTGGAATGAAGCAGTTGCAAATGCGTGTTATATGCTAAATCGAGTTCTGGTAGTTAAACGCCATGGAAAGACGTGTTACAAGTTAGTACAATGACATAAACCCAATCTAGAGTATCTCGAGCCGTTTGGCGCTCCGTGCACCCTACTGAAGAAGACTCGGGAGGGAAAATTCAGCGAGAAGGCTGATGAAGGTATCTTTCTAGGATACAACATACTAAACAAGAGAGTTTACAACAACTCAACAGGTCAAGTAGAAGTGTGGTGTAACATTGATGTCCACAGATACACCACACCACCTGCAGGAAAAGGACCCGCCTTCTTTTTCGACTATGATGGATTCTTCAAGTCTTTCAATATCTCACTCTCCATGTCTGATGATGAGTTAGCAACAAGATGATGTATGATGTTCTAAACACACCATCTCAGGAATCTACATCATCCAGTTTACAAGGTGATTCATCTACCAACTCAGGGGGAGCACTCAGGGAAGTGACTCTTCCTCTGATGATGAAGACGTGGAGAATGATCAGGCCACTCAAGAACAACAGGTTCCTCCTACAGCAAGTCCACAAGCATCTGACATTGATGCCTCTGAGTCTTTGGAACCTCAGACTCCTACTGCCTCAGATACTAACCAAATGTTCATAATCTTGATTCTGAGGTAGTTGTTCCAACCACTCCTGGATCACGCGTAACTGTCTATCATCCTTTGGATAATGTCATTGGGGATGTGAGATCAGGAGTTCAGACTAGAAATCAGCTGTACTCAGCTGATTATGCCTCGGTGATGGAAAAGGGAAACCTTCACGACGGTTCATATCGTTGTTTTGTGTCTCAGTTTGAGCCAAAGTACTTTAGTGAAGCACTAAATGATGAGGCATGGGTGAGTGCCATGCAAGAAGAACTTCTTCAGTTCAAGAAGTTAGGTGTATGGACTCTAGTGGATAAACCTAAAGGTGCCAAGGTCATTGGCACCAAATGGGTCTTGAAATACAAGAAAGATGATCAAGGCGTGATCATCAGAAACAAGGCTCAACTTGTTGTTCAAGGATTTCGACAAGTCAAGGGCATAGACTACAATAAGTGTTTGCACCCGTGGCAAGAATGGAAGCAATCCTTATCTTCCTTGCCTATGCATCATACATGAAGATTAATGTTTATCAACTTGATGTGAAGAGTGCATTCCTTCATGGTGAAATCCGAGAGACAGTGTACGTCAGTCAACCCGAGGGATTTGAGGATCCATATCATCGGGACAGAGTTTACAAACTCAACAAGGCTTTATATGGGCTTCATCAAGCTCCCAAGGCCTGGTATGAGAAACTCTTGACTCACCTTCTGAAACACGGTTTTTGCAGAGGTGTTATTGACTGTACACTATTCATAAAGAAAAGGATGGTGATTTACTATTTTTTCAAATCTAGGTTGATGACATAATCTTCAGGTCCAAGAACAAAGATCTATGTAAAGAGTTTGAAGCAGTAATGAAGGCTGAGTTTGAAATGAGTGCCATGGGAGAGATGAAATTCTTTCTACGGTTACAGGTGGATCAGACACCAAAAGGGATTTTCCTACATCAGACCAAGTATGTAGGAGATATTCTCAGTCAGTTTTACATGGAGAATGCTTCCGCAGGTGGGACTCCACTTGCTACAACCATGATGTAGCACCCGACGAGAATGGTGATCTGGTCGATGCCACCATGTACCGAGGAATGATTGGATCTCTCATGTACCTCACTACCTCAAGACCTGATATCATGTATGCGACATGTTTATGTTCAAGATATCAGGCAAAGCCAAAAGTTAACCATCTGATAGGGGTTAAAAGGATATTCAGTTATATGAAGGGTACACCAACACTTGGGTTGTGGTATCCTCATGATGATGACTTCGAACTTACAGCCTATAGTGACTCGGATTACGCTGGCTGCAAGATGAAGTACAAGTCTACATCATCAGGATGTCAATTCTTTGGGAGGAGATTAGTGACCTCATAGTGTAAGAAGCAGACCTCGGTTGCTTTGTCAACCTGTGAAGCCGAATACGTTGCTGCTGCAAGCTACTGTTCACAAATCATATGGATTCGATAGCAAATGCAGACTACGGTTTGAATTTCTCTTCTACTCCTATTTTTGTTGATAACTCTGCTGCAATTACGAGTAACAAAATTCAGTCCAACATCCTAAGACCAATGTTAGGATCTCAGCCCTTGGTTTAATCGATTGAACAGATATAGCAGCGGAATAGCTCAGAATTAGACAAATTCAAACAAGAACAATTGATATAAAACGATAAAAGAATTTTGTTATAGAGAGAGAAATATCCAACAAAAGGAATATTGCATTAAGATTGTCGGCCTCAAAGGCACGATTACAGAGGTGAGTCATAACTTTCCTTATAATGAAATAGGTTGCTGTTCACCTGAAAGTGACATGTAACCGTTTTATAACTACTGATGTTTAACAACTACTGAAGATGTCACAACTGACATCTTCTTACAAATGTTCCTAAGTGTTAAACATCTTATTTACAACTACTGAAAAACATAAAACTACTGAAACTACAACAACTGAAGAACAACCTCTTCAGTTGTTTACAAGTACTGAAAAGAAAAATAAACAAACTACTGAAAACAAAAGAAAACTACTGAAGAGAAAAAAACATCACAACAACTGAAGAAGCCCTCTTCAGCTGTTGTCATCAGCTGTTAACATCAGCTGATGTCTTCAGTACTTGAACATCAGACTTTGGTCTTTCAGCTGTTGATCTTCAGTACTTGTTGAAGTCTTCAGACTTTAGATCTTCAGCTGTTGTCTCAGTCTTTGTCTTCAGTACTTCAGACGTACTTCAGCAGTTGTATTCTTCAGACTTTGTAGAACAGCTGATCAGGTCTTCTTCAGCTGTTGTGATGTCTTGTGGGACTTAGAGGTTTCTCTGATCAGGCTCATTGGTTCTTTTGGTCCAACAAACTCCCCCTGAACCAATGCAGCCAAAACCTCTAATTATTGACGAGTCCCACTTATTTTGGCAGATAGATTGGTCTCTTTATCCTCTTGATCAGATGAGAAGTGACCCTTTTTCAGCACCGGCCTGGGAAGAAGTCTCTGATGATCTGTTTGGCATGATATGGTTGGGAGCTCTGTATTGGGGACTTGGACACCGAGCTGTTGCCCCAACCATGAGATCTACTTCCCGTGTATCAGCCTATATGATTCCCTGGTGTAAGCCCTTAAAAACATGATTTGTTCATCCATTGTCAGCACCTCGGGCACACCATCAAATAATCCTTCTCGGCCATACACTTCAGATATGTACTTGGCCTGTTTTCCATTCTTGAGCTCAACCGTGGTTATTTGTCTATAAGCAAACTCATCTGGATGAGTTCCTTCTAAGAGCAGGTTGAGCTCTTCTTGTTTGAAGTTTTCAAGTCGTTTGTAAACCAATCCCTTCTTTATAATTTTGTTCTCTAACATCTTTGAGGTGGTTGTTTGGCTTCATAGGCTTTCTTGAACTCTTCAACAATTTCCCAAGGGGACACTACAAGCACCACAGTGATGTCTTCGTCGACAACTCTCTTCACTTGGCCCTTGTATCTTGAAGGAATTTCTTTCTTGACATCCGGTTTGCCACCCTAGGATCAGGCCATATCCTTACTCTTTCCCTTTGGTATTGAAAGGTATTAGCAAGGGTGTACAATCTTAATACTTCTTTCTTCATGCTGATCATTGAAGAGGATGTAGCATATGCTTTGTCAATGCTTTTCAGCATTTCCTCATCATGTTTTTGCATCTGTTCCTCTTCAATCTTTATCATTACATCATGCATTTGAGAAGCAGGAGTGATGGACATTGGTTTAGCCTTAGGCAAAGTAATGACTGCAGAGAGTGGCAGTCTGTCTTCATCCTCCTCTCATCTTCATCAGGCCTCAGTACCTTTCTTTTCTTTGGCTAGGTACATCACTGGCAATGGGTTTTAGGGGTAAAGATTGGTTTTGTGGGTGGATGGTTGGTTTAGAGGGTAAAGGAGTTGTTTTAGTGGGTTGTGGAGATAGTGATTTTGAGGATTGAGGCTTTTCAGACTGTTTTAGCATTTTGGCTGTAAGGGAGGCTTTGGTAAATTTTGTCAGTTCTTTTCGATTCCCAACACCAGCTTCATTCAGTACCTCAATCACTAAACCTTTGGAGTATTCTTCAGACGAACAATCTTGGTGGTTATTGCCAAGATGTTGTCCCTGGTCCAGGCCCTTATTTCCATTAGAGATCTTCCCAAGTACTTAGCTATAAATCTGATCATTATCTCCAGCCTTTCTCTTTCTAAGGCATCATAGCTAGCCCATCTTGAATTGATCTCCTCTGTTTCCATCCTTCTGATCTCGGAGTCTAGTTGTTTGATGTCAAACCCTGCCTATACAACTGCTCAATGATTTTATCCATTGAACGTTATGGTTGGCGTCAGCTTCTTTCACCATATCCTTCAGCTCCTTCTCCTTCTCAGACTCTCCTTTTCTCTTTTGATATGTGACATGAAAGTCTTTTTGACTTTCATTCACTTCAGCTCCCTTCACACTCTCCTTCTCCTTCACATTTACAACCTCAGATTCTTTCGCCTTCTCCCATCTATCCTCTTCCTTTTTCCTTTAACTAACTGACTCTCCCCCTTTTTGGTTGCATTGGGTGCAAGGGTTTGAGCAGTAGAAGGGAGTTAGTCACCAACTCCTCCACCAAGGGTTGTATCATTGTAGGAAGCCTCTCATCATGGCTTTGATCACTATATCTGTGATCATGGGAGTGATGAGAGGTAGGATTTTTGAAGGGTAGCAACTGATTGATCAGGATGGTTCTGTTCCTGAGAATCAGTGCCGAAAGCAGAGGCTGGTGGCTTGGAAGTATATACTGGCTCAGTGTGTGGGGACCTTCAGAAGAAGGTTCCATCTGTGGGTGTATGTGGTGGCAGATGGACTTGCATCCTGAGACATCGGCCAGCAGCTCTTTGAGTCTGCTAACCTCATCCTCTAGAATGGTGTTTTGAGAAACTACATCATAGAAGAAGCTCAGGTCATCATCAGTTGATACTGAATCACCTGACCTCCTGACAAAGTCAGAATGAACATGCCTTGAGTGTAGATCAATTAGCATGTGCCCCTTGTTCTCGGTTCTGGGGACTTCCAGCCTCAGGACTATGTCC
>JACCIX010001082.1:72500-87820 GCA_025506515.1 Flaveria trinervia | reverse complement strand
TTCCCAGTCATGTGCATAGATCCCCCACTGTCTACATACCAGATGCTACTTTGGCATGTTGGAGAACCCTGCAATAATAACAATCAGTTAGTTTTGGAGACCCAAACCTTTTGGTTTTGGGCCTGGTCTCATCAACAGATGGTAAACTAACAGGTTTATTGAAACAACAGCCTGAGAGGAGAAGAGGGTTAAGAAAAGGAATCCTTGGCTTGGACCTCCTTTTCTGGGGTTTCAACATAGGAGCATCTAATTGGTTAACTCTACCCAATAGATGTTGAACCATCATAACCAGCTGTGTCTGATTTTGTGATAAAGCTTTCAGCTCATCAGACACATTGCCAGTGGAGTTTGATAAGTTCCTATGTTGCACCTTCTTCTTCTGAGCACTCTCAGCTGTCACCTGTTTAACCCCTTCCTTTTTGGATTTCTTTGAGGACTTAAGGGTTACAGGATTGATGTTGCTGATACAATGTGGTCTCAAACTCAGTTTTCATT
The DNA here is from genome assembly GCA_025506515.1 of Flaveria trinervia. NCBI lineage: Eukaryota > Viridiplantae > Streptophyta > Magnoliopsida > Asterales > Asteraceae > Flaveria > Flaveria trinervia. The sequence continues at coordinate 87,325 of JACCIX010001082.1, read as the reverse complement.
TTTACCATTTTTTCTTTAATTTCTCTTTATGTTTGAGTTTGGAACCTCTTTTGTACCAGCAATCATCTGTAAGATGATTGAACAAACCACATACTTCACATGGCTTCTTCTTCATCTTAGGTTGATCATCTACTAAAGAGGGTGAAGCAACTGAATACTTGCTCTTCAATACTTTGGAAGCATTGTTTGCTTTCTTGACTTCCTCTTTAGTAGTCTTCAAACTCTTTCTACTGACAGTTTTCTTCTTTTCAGTGCTGGCAGTAGTTGGAGTTTGAACTTCAGGTGTTAAATCCTGCTCTCTAGTCCTTTCAGGACTTTCAGAATAAATTCCTGAGTTGATCAACTCATTGATCATGGAGTGTCAGCAGTGGAACCATCAACATCAGCTGAGGTTCTGAGAGGGCTTGATGCTGACTTCTACTTCTGATTGTGCTGTATCAGAAAGTAGATCACACATGATGAGATGGATTGGTTATTATTCTCACCATCAGATTCTACTCTGCTCTGGGAGTAAAATCTATAGGTGGAGCAGTGTGATTGTAACCAATGTCAAACTTCACATTGGAAGCAGATTGCTTACTAAGAAGCATTTCAAAACCTTTGCATGATTGTACCCATCTATCACACTCTACCTGGGTAACTGCAAGGGTTTCTTTGAGATCTTTATACTTCTCTAGAAGTATCTCTTCCCTAGCCTTATCATCAGTTATTTGGCATTTCAGTTTGTAAATCTCATCATTTTTATCATTAAGCACAGACTCAAATTCAGCTTTGCTTTTGGAAATTATTTGTTCTAGCTCAATGTTCTTGTTGATTAAAGCTACATTTGCTTCTCTGATAGATGCAAATGCTGCTATGCATGTTTCAGAACATAATTTGGCTTTTGCCTCAGAGGATACCTATGCACCTTTGGTGTAGAGGCATTAGTGGATGAAGTATCAGTAGAATCCAAAGCCTATGAGCTAGATTTCCAAAGGGACTTTCACCACCATGTTGACCAGCACCCGAGAACAGTTGTTCATGACCAGACAAGTCATCTGGTAAACTGCTCCAGTCAACAACTCCTGGGTGAAGAAGCTGTGTTGTTGAGGTTGAGTTTGTTGATGAGATTGGGAAGGTTGTGGTTCAGGCAATGCTTGGGTTTGAGCAATTGGAGCTTGAACAGGATTTGGTTGAGGCATATAATAGCAGGGATAAGGATATGACATTTGACCCTGGGGAACAAAGTATGCAGGAGATCTAGGATGTGAATGATGACCAGAACCAACAGGATGTTGCCCTCTGTTTGTGGACTAGTACTAGGAAAAGTCACAAAGGGTGCAGAAGAGTTAGATCCAGTTGATCTACACTCTCTTGCAAAGTGTCCCAGCCTTTGGCATTTGTGACACCTCAACTTACTCTTGTCAAAACCAACTTGGTTTTGCCAGAGAGTCCAGGAAATTTCCTGCTAGTTCTCTTATAGAACTTCTGAGATCTGATTAATCAGTGCCATTTAGCTCAGAATATCCATCTCTTCTAGATCATCATCAGCTATTCCTTTCAAATCATCCATGATGAAGCATAAATTGTCACTATTACTACCAGAATGACCTCAATACCAACAAATGCATGATCAAAACTATTTGTAGAGAAATCAATATGCTCATCATAATTGCTTTCAGATGCAGCATATTCTGACTCATGACCACCAAGGCAGTATTCCCTAGTACAAAGTCATCAGTGAGCTTTCCTGATGAGGACAGTTTCCTCTTCTGCTCTATCTCTCTTTCAAATGTAAGCAGTTTCCCATGAAGTTAGGTGAGAGATAGGCCATCCAGATTTGCACTGAGCGTAGGACAATAGTGTATGTATCCCATCTCTCAGGCAGTGATCTGAGGAATGTTGTTCATCTGGCTATTGGTGTATTCCTGTTTCACCATTTTCAGCTCATATATCAAGCAGGAAAAACGCTCAAACTGTTGAGTCAGTGTCTCACCCTTTCTATGAGAGAATGTCTCATATTGTTGGGCAAGGATTTCTCTATTGTTTGCTAAGACCTCATCTGTGCCACCGAATTGTTCCTTCAGGGCATTCCAGAGATCATGAGCAGTTTCATGATGCATAAGCCCTGAATAGATTTCATTAGGCAGTGCCATGGCCAGAATTCCATGGGCTTTAGCATCAATCTCAAACAGTTTCCGATCTTCATCAGAGTATTGTTCCTTCTTCTTCGGAACCATTTGATTGGTTTCCGGATTGTTCACCATCGGCTTATGTGGTCCATGTACCACAGATGTCCAACAACCTGAACTGTTAACAGACAGGTGATGAAGCATTCTTCGTTGCCATATGTTATACTCGGTCCTAACCAGCATCGGAGGCTTGGTTGAGGAACCGGTATTGTGAGGATCATTAGAAGGAGTAGTCATCTCAGATTCAATCAAATCGATTAAGCTAAAACAGATTTAGAACAAAACGCAACAACCAATTGAACCAAAAGAGATCTCAAAATAAATGAACGAAAGCGACAGAAATTCAATAATCTATAACAAGTTCTTGCGAATATGCTAATTCAATCAAACACAGATATCAATTAGCAGTTTCAATGATCAATTGTTAGATCGATCAATGATTAACCAGCTCTGATACCACTTGTTAGGATCAGTGATCTATGTTTGATTGATTAGAGAGTATAGCAGCGGAATTCTAACAATGAATTAGCTAATTCACAAGAACGAAACGATATTCAATGAAGAACGAAGACGGTTATAGAAAGAGAAATTCTGCAAATATATTTCATTCAATATTCGCTTTCGTGGTAACGGAATGTCACACTTACAATTAGGTCGACACCTCTTATATAAGAGATGTGACGTCTGCTGATGTCCTTGATAGTGACATCTAACAGAATTATTTCAACTGAAACACAACTACTGAAGATGTCAAACAGCTGACATCTCCTTACAAAAATACTAAGTGTTATCAGTTATTATAACTACTGAAAAACATAAAACTACTGAAACTACAACGACTGAAGAACAAGCTCTTCAGTCGTTTTACAAAACTACTGAAAGTAAAAACATAAAACTACTGATATCACAACTACTGAAGAAGTGCTCTTCAGCTGTTGTGACAAACTACTGAAACTTCAGTACTTGATCTTCAGACTTGAACTTCAGACGTTTCATCAGCTGATGACTTCAGTAGATATCATCAGCTGATGTCTTCAGTCTTTGTCTTCAGACTTTGTACACTAGTTGTTGATCTTCAGCACTTGTAAACTCTTCAGCTGTTGTACTTCAGTACTTTGGTCTTCAGCTTCAGCACTTGTGTTCTTCAGCTGTTGTGACTTCAGCACTTTAGTCTTCAGCTATTGAAGTCTTCAGCACTTGATCTTCAGCTGTTGGAGTTTTCAGCACTTGTCGAACTGCTGATGAAGCCTTCAGCAGTTGTTGTGATATCATGTGGGACTTAGAGGTTTTCTGATCTTGGCTCATTGGTTCTTTTGGTCCAACAGTAAGTGGTCTTCCCAACTCCCACCAAAATCGATCACACATGCCCGCAGCATGTCTTCCAATGTCTGAATGGTTCTTTCTGACTGACCATCGGTTTGGGGATGATAAGCCGTGCTAATATGTAACCTCGTCCCCATAGCGTCGTGGAATTTCTTCTAAAACTTAGATGTAAACCGAGTGTCACGATCAGACACAATAGACACCGGCACACCATGACGAGCTACAATTTCCTTGACGAACAGATCAGCCAACCTCTCAGATGAATACGTCTCGCGGATCGGTAGAAAATGAGCGCTCTTCATCAGACGATCAACTATCACCCATATGGCATCATACCCTTTCGAAGTACGTGGCAGCTTCGTAATAAAGTCCATGGTGATGTGCTCCCACTTCCATTCCGGTATATCCAAAGGTTGGATCTTCCCATACGGCTTTTGATGCTCCGCCTTCACTTGTAAGCAAGTAAGGCACTTACTCACATACTACTCCACGATGTCACGCTTCATACCCGGCCACCAATAATCTTTCTTCATGTCATGGTACATTTTCGTGGCACCAGGATGAATGGAGTATCGAGTCTTGTGGGCTTCATCCATTATCTTCACCCGTAGATCCCCAAAACGAGGAATCCACACACGACCGAATCGAGTTCTAACACCGAGTGTGTTTTCAACCCATTCCCCAACCAGACCTCTCATTCTTTCCGAGTTAAGGTGATCTTATTTCAATGCCTCATCTTGAAACTCCTTAACTTGCTTCATCACATCGGAGGTCATGATTAATTGATAAGCTTTCACCCGAATCGGTTCGGGCCTTTCCTTTCTTCTAAGGGCATCCGCCACCACATTAGCTTTGCCGGGTGGTAATGGATTTCGCAATCATAATCCTTTTATAGTTCCACCATCGCCTCTGCCTCATGTTCAAGTCTTTTTGCTCGAAGAAGTACTTCAGGCTCTTGTGGTCAGTGAATATGGTGCACTTCATCCCGTATTGTGACATCCGGTAATTTTACGTTACCAACTCCGTTAGTTCCGTTAAGTCTTGCATACACGTGTCGTGAGCACACTAGTTGTCGTTAATGTTGGTGACTTAATAATATTTAATAATGTTAAACTAATGTTAATTAAATTGATTATGTGATTGTTGTGTTAAAATTATGTGTTTACCGCGATTTAATTGCTGATTGTAGAAATTAATCGCGTAACGCGGAAACGTGCCTATTTGTTCGTATGTCTTGTGTTTTTGCAAAGATAATTATGTAATGAATATTATTAGTTCATATCTTTGTATTTTTAAGTTAAAGGCATTTTAAAAAGAGTTTAAAGTCTAGTTTTTATAAAATACCAAAACACAAGGGTTTAAAGGGTAAATATGTAAATTAAATTAAGTAAAACATAAACCCTAGCCCCCCCCCCCCCCCCCCCATGTGCGACCGTAACCTTCCTCCTCACCTCTCAAACCTGCGATTTTGATCAAGATTAAGCAGAACACATTGGATTTGATCGATCTCAAGGCATACAACGCATTACAAGTCTCAATTTGTTTACAATACACGTTTAAAGGTTAGATTTTTCATGTTTTTGTGATGTTCTTCATTATGGCCGAACCTTAAATCAAAAATTGGTGTTCTTGGTGTTGAGTTTTGATCAATTGATGATGTTTATATGTTAGTTAGGTTGAATACATGTTAGTTAACGTCGATCATGGATGAATTACATGTTTTTAGTGGTTTAATCATGGTTTTGATTCTAGTCAAACCCTAATTCGATTTTTGGCATGATTATGGATGAATGATGATTGTTTGATGAATGTGTGGTGATTAATAAGTTGTATGAATGTTAGGAATCATGAATCTTGCAAGAAATGATGATTTAGGGTTGATGTTCATAGGTTACTAATAATAGTAACTTTATTTGCATGAAATGTTGAATTATTGATGATTGATGTTATGGATGTGTTCATGGTGATGATTAGATGTTAGATTGATGTTGTGATCATTGGGAATTCAATAACACATGTTATAGTTCATACATTACTAAAGATAGTAACTTTTGGATATGAATTGATGAGTTATGATGTTTGGATGTGGTTGATCATGCTTAGGTGTTAGTATGAGCTTGAATTGTATATTATTGATGAATCATGTATGCTTTGGATGTTTGATAGATTTTGGGATGTTCTTTCCCAAGGGAAACTTTATTCGTGTAAACGTTGAAGTATGATGTTATGATCATGTTTGGGATGATAGGATCCTGCTATATGTTCAAGGATAAATTCTAGTGTGATAGAACGTGTTAAATTAGTTGTATGATGTTGGACTTTGGTGATATGTTGTTGGTGATCATGGGTGATATTTGGACTTTGGTGATATTTGGATAATCATGTATGATATTTGGACTTTGGTGATCATGGGTGATATTTGGACTTTGGTGTTGATTAGTTGCTAGGATATTATGTTTGGGTTTGGTGAGTAATGATTATGGTGTTGTGTATGCCATGGCATGGCTATGATTTAAGTGTTATATGGATAATGTAGCATGTGTATGATACTATTTGAATGTTAATCATGTATGTTGTATGTGATCATTGGCTTTATTTGAATTATAACTCATAATGTCACCAACGGGTCAAACGGTCAACTAGGTCAAGCGTGTCTATTTTTTTCTGAAGCTTGAGTCTTTGGTTTTGGTATGATTAGGGTTCCACATGTCTTTCATTTACACGTACTTATGTACTCACATGATCTAGGTAACCTTTGAAGGTTGGCTATCCTCCTCGTTTCTCAAATAAACCCTAAGTACTCTTTGCATACATCAGGTGAGTTCATGCCCCACTCTTTATTTAATCTCTTTTGGGGGAGATAGCATACTGGTATTTATACGAACGCTTTTAATATTTAAGTTGTGTATAATATTAATATAGTGCTGTTTACCATGGGAAAAGTCCTCACACTTTTGAATTGTTAATATTTGATAGCGGGAAACTTGGGTAGTACTACTGGGTCTGACGAGCCCCACCCGTGTGACTCGAGGTCAACCGGGTGCAATTTGTCCTATTGAACATTGTCACGACATGGTAAGTCGTGACAGGAGGCAACAACTATCACAGTCAGCTTCAATTGTAAAATCACTATGTATTAATATTTACTGATAATAGACTAGCTAATCTATTACCATACACAGCTTATATATACCAAACTATTTACATGTTTATTGAACTCAAACTCTTGAACTCACCAACCTATGTGTTGACATTTTAGTATGCTTTTCTCAGGTCCTTAGCTTGCTTGCCATAGGAGCACTGCACGGTCATTGCATTTTAAGACACGATGTTTCAAGACAATTAACATTTTACAATTATAGTTTACTCTTTTGGGTGGCACTTGTTTTGCCATAGTTATACTTTATTGACTTGGGTGTTTTCAAAACGCTTCCGCATTGTTTAAAGTTTGTATATTTTGGTTGATTTTGTTTAATTATGGCATTTAGAGTCGTTCTGAGTAACTATTGACTATGATCTGGTTTGTTCACACGCCCGCGGTAAAACTCCGCAAGTGGATTTTGAGGGGTGACAGATTGGTATCAGAGCCATTGTTATAGGGAACTAGGTTGCATACACACTAGACTATAACCACACACAGTTAATTAGTTACCTGTGCCTTACTCCCATTTATGTATACTCATTGGCATACACGTCACACTCTCTGCAGCATGGCATCGTCTCAAGAGCTCCGGGTTAACGACCCGAATCACCTACACGATTGAATCCCCACTCCCGCACCGTACTGATGATGGATTCGATTGGCCCCGACGGGCTTATCCCCGAGTGGAGATAGACTGGGATCAACCATTCGCATTGATGAAGCGTGACCTCCGCGAGACTGGCGTTCTTATCCTAGTTTGTTGACCCACATCATGTTTAGGAACGCGTACTGTCCTAAAGCCAAGGACTAGGAACAACTGCCAATCAACCCATGCTTTCACCCACGAACGGCGCAGTCCAACGAGCAACTGATGCGGCTGCACTAATGGCTGCACTGGATACTGAACAACATCATGTAAGACGACTCATGGGTGATGTCTGTACACTACAGCAAGAGGTGTACACCTGAGACATCAATTGGAGACGAACTCAAGGAGAACACGGGAAGACTGAACGGTTGTCACCATATGCAAGATGGTGTTATGGCACTCCAAGGACGCGTGACTGCTCGTGAACAGTGGGACGTCATAGCGATAATAGGATTGCCATATTAGAAGCTCAACTAGCAGCACTCCAGATTGCTATAGCTCCTGCTCCTGCCGCAGACTCTGAGGATGAGGAGGATCCCAAGGAGGGACCCGAGGAAGAGGAACCGGAGGAGATGGAGGATGATAGGATGGGTCAGACATTGTCGATGACTTCTTTATATGACTTAGACTATGTAGTGTTTCTTTTTGAAACTATGTGGGAAGGGGTGTTTCCCCACACGAACGACAAAACTTCAATTTTGACATTGCTAAATACATGTGACTTATTGCAATTATTTACTTTGGTTATTATTTTGTTATGAATGTTGTGGTTGTGGGATACGTTATTTCTTTCATTTACTGTTTACTACGCTTCAATGAGTTAAATGTGTATGATGTTACTCATTATTGTATTGTGAATATAAAGTGAAAAGAATGACGACGCTCGTGGACGGGACGTGGACGTGGTCGTGGACGCGGACGTGGACGTGGCACTGGAGAAATGGTGGTGTGGTGCTATTAACATGGGTCCTGCAGAATTGGCTGCTCTAATTAATGAGCATGTTCAGGCGGCAGTGGCTGCTGCCACGCGGGTCAGCCAGCAGTAAACAATGACAGAAAAACAAATCTGATATCCTTTAAACTGTAGGGGATGTTTGATTATGTGTGTGTTGTGTTAAAACAGGACCACCAGTGTGTACATACAAGTCCTTCATGGACTGTAACCACACACTACAGCAGTACAGAGGGTGCTGTAGGGCTTGTACGTGGTTTGAGAAGACTGAGTCCGTTTTTCCAAATGTAACTGTCCACCGGCGGATCAAGTAAAGTATGCACCGGGACTTTGGAGGGTGCTGCCCTGTCTTGGTGGAACGGCAAGTCCAGATGCTTGGACAAGCGATGGCAAATGGAATCCACTGGAATGAGTTCAAGGATATATGACGAGGAGTACTGTCCTCGAAAAAAGATGCAAAAGTTGAGATGGAATTCTGGCAGCTCAAGATGAAGGTTAAGAAATTGAGGCTTACACGACCCGTACTCATGAGTTGGCTACATTATGTCCAGGAATGGTTAATGAGACACATAAGAGAATCGAGCACTACATACGAGGATTGTTGCCTGAAATCCAAAGTATGGTAACAGCTTCTAACCGACTACGATTCAGCAGGCCATCCAAATTGCCCATAAACTTACTTATCAGGTGGTAGAGCAAGGGCGGTTACCCAAACGGGGCGCTGTGGTGAGCGTGCCCGACAACAAAGGAAGTGGGATGCTCCCAGCAACAGCAATAACAAATCATCATCATCATCGTCTGGCGGTCAACAACAATCCCAACAGCAGCAACACCAGTTCAGCAGCACAACGGCGTTCGATAATAACCGCAATTTCAACCAAACTGCCCCAAATAACCAAGGACCCAGCGGTTACGGCGGCAGACATCCCAAATGCCCATGGTGTAACTACCACCATGTGGGATGGTGTGATAGCTTCAAGTGTCAACGTTGTGGAAAGATTGGACACGCTGCGAAGGATTGTTGTGGTGAACTAACGAGGAGCCACAACAATCTCAAGAAACTCCCAAGGGTTGTTTGAATGTGGGAAAGAAGGGCATTACAAGCGAAACTGCCCACAACTAAGGAGGAACGGAAATGGCAACAACAACAACAACAACACCAACAACCATGGGAACAACAACAACAATGGTAATAATAACAACAATGGTGGAAATGGCACTGGAAATGGCGGCAATAAAGATGGAGCCAAAGGGAGAGCCTTCGTCATTGGCTCAGGTGAGGCTTTAAATGATCCCACAACTGTTACCGGTAGATTCCCTGTTAATGGTTGTTTTGCTACGGTACTATTTGATACTGGAGCCGATAGGAGTTTTGTGTCCTTAAAATTCTGTATTCTTTTAAGTGATATACCCTCTGCTTTAGAATCTAAGTACACTGTGGAATTAGCCGACGGTAAACAAATCCTGTAACGCATATCCTTAAAGACTGTAGGATAGAACTTGCTAGTCATACTTTCACTATAGATCTCATGCCTGTTACGCTGGGGAGTTTTGATGTTGTGATAGGCATGGATTGGCTCTCTAGCAAGCAAGCAGAAGTCATATGTCACGAGAAGATTATACGAATCCTGGTTGGTGATCAAATTCTTACCGTCAAAGGTGATAGGAGTGGTGCTGTGATAGGCATCATCTCGTATATGAAAGCTCAAAAGTTGTTACGGAAGGGCCGCGTGGCTATCCTAGCACTTGTAATTGATAAGCAAAGGAAGAAAAGAGAATGGAGGATATTCCCGTAGTACGCGACTTTCCGGAGGTGTCCCAGAAGATCTTCCTGGATTACCACCGCAACGCCAAGTGGAATCCAGATTGAATTGACTTCCCGCGCAGCTCCGATTGCTAGAGCACCTTATCGATTAGCACCAAACGAAGTACAGGAGTTGTCGTCACAACTTCAGGAGCTTCTGGATAAAGGCTTTATTCGACCTAGTACATCACCTTGGGGAGCTCCTGTACTCTTTGTTAAGAAAAGATGGCACATTCCGGATGTGCATCGATTATCGAGAGTTAAACAAAGTAACAGTCAAGAACCGATACCCTTTACCTCGTATCGACGACTTGTTCGATCAGCTTCAAGGATCAAGCTATTACTCGAAGATTGACTTGAGATCTGGTTATCATCAACTCAGAGTTCGGGAAGAAGACATTCCCAAGACTGCATTTCGTACTCGTTATGATCATTATGAGTTCTTGGTCATGCCTTTTGGGTTGACTAATGCACCTGTTGTGTTCATGGACCTCATGAACCGCGTGTGCAAACCTTATCTGGATCAGTTTGTCATTGTATTCATCGATGATATACTGATATACTCTAGGACCAAGGAGGAGCATGAAGAGCACTTACGAATGATCTTGGAACTGTTGAAAAATGAGCAACTGTATGCTAAATTCTCAAGTGTGACTTTTGGATAAGAGAGGTACAATTCCTAGGTCATATTGTTAATGAGAAAGGAATACACGTTGATCCTGCCAAAATTGAGGCGATAAAGAATTGGACTACACCCAAAACACCAACGCGATAAGCAATTTCTTGGATTAGCAGGATATTACCGCCGATTCATAAAGGATTTTCTAAGATCGCACAACCTCTCACAGCCTTGACTCACAAAGGAACGACATACAAATGGGATGAGAGTCAAGAATCAGCTTTCCAATTATTAAAACAAAAACTCTGTACTGCCCCGATATTAGCATTACCCGAGGGAACAGATGACTTTGTGGTGTATTGCGATGCATCCATTCAAGGATTGGGTTGTGTCTTGATGCAACGAGACAAGGTGATAGCTTACCCTCGAGACAACTAAAGGTTCATCAGAAGAACTATACTACCCATGACTTAGAATTGGGTGCAGTAGTTTTTGCCTTAAGATCTGGAGACATTATTTGTACGGTACCAAGTGCACTATCTACACCGACCACAAGAGTCTTCAACATATCTTTGAGCAAAAAGAGTTGAATATGAGGCAGCGACGTTGGGTGGAACTACTAAATGATTATGATTGCGCAATTAAGTATCATCCGGGAAAGGCGAACGTAGTTGCCGATGCTTTAAGCAGGAAGGAAACAGCTAAACCCCGACGGGTGCGAGCTTTACAACTTACTATCAGTACCCAACTGCCCGAACAAGTTAAGGAGGCACAAATGGAAGCTTTAAAGGTGAAAATATTGGTTCTGAATTGTTAAGGGGAATGGATAAGCAGCTAGTGCTGAAAGAGGATGGAATTCGGTATTTCATGGATAGACTTTGGGTGCCTGTTCATGGAAATCTGAGGGATTTAGTTATGAGCGAGGCACACAAATCTAAGTATTCTATACATCCTGGATCCGACAAGATGTATCATGACCTAAAGGCTCACTATTGGTGGCCTAACATGAAAGCGGATGTAGCTAGTACGTAAGCAAGTGTTTGACCTGCTCGAAGGTAAAAGTGAATATCAAAAACCATCCGGACTATTACAACAACCCGAGATTCCAATGTGGAAATGGGAACAAATCTCCATGGATTTTATTACTAAGCTACCCCGGACTAGTACTGGTTGTGACACGATATGGGTTATTGTGGATCGATTGACAAAGTCTGCTCATTTCCTTGCAATAAAGGAAACCGACAAGATGGAGAAGTTAACTCGCCTGTACCTCAAGGAGATCGTTTCGAGACACGGGTACCGATCTCAATTATCTCTGACCGTGACGCTCGTTTCACGTCACATTTCTGGCAATCATTGCAGAAATCCTTGGGTACACGTTTGATATGAGTACTGCATATCATCCACAGACGGATGGTCAGAGTGAGCGTACTATACAGACGTTGGAGGATATGCTACGTGCTTGTGTGATTGACTTCGGGAATAACTGGGAATTCACCTGCCATTGGTGGAGTTTTCTTATAACAACAGTTCACACTAGTATACAGGCAGCACCTTTCGAGGCGTTGTATGGGAGAAAATGTCGATCACCGGTTTGCTGGGCAGAAATTGTTGATAGTCAGATAACAGGTCCCGAGTTAATTCATGAGACGACTGAGAAAATTATACAGATACGGAACCGTATGGCTGCAGCGCGGGACAGGCAAAAGAGTTATGCTGAGAGACGGAAACCTTTAGAGTTTCAGGTTGGTGACAAGGTTTTGTTGAAAGTCTCACCATGGAAAGGCGTAGTTTGGTTTGGTAAACGAGGAAACTAAATCCGAGGTACGTTGACCATTTGAGATAGTGGAAAGAATAGGTCCAGTAGCCTATCGATTAGCCCTACCTGATTCGCTAAGTGGAATTCATGATGTATTTCACGTGTCAAACTTGAAGAAGTGCATAACTGATGAAACGACGGTCGTACCACTAGAAGAAATTCAGTGGATGAACATTGCGTTTTGTTGAAGAACCAATTGGTGATGGATCGTGAGGTGAAAACACTTAAGCAAGCAAGATACCTATTGTTAAAATCCGTTGGAATTCGCAACGTGGACCGAATTCACATGGGAACGGGAAGATCAAATGAAGCTTAAGTACCCTCAACTATTCGAAGGGACGATGCCAGCAGACGAAGGTATTGATTTAAAAATCGGGACGAAATTTCTTTCAACATGGGGATGATGTGACAACTCATCCAAAACTCACTCGATTTCGATTTCTGTGTGCCAATGCAGTAGACCAGTGATGGAAACAGTGATAGAACACTCTCACCATGTAACGCAATTTTCGGGACGAAAATTCTTTCAACATGGGGATAATGTGACATCCGGTAATTTTACGTTACCAAACTCCGTTAGTCCGTTAAGTCTTGCATACACGTGTCGTGAGCACACTAGTTGTCGTTTATCGTTGGTGACTTAATAATATTTAATAATGTTAAACTAATGTTAATTAAATTGATTATGTGATTTGTGTTTAAAATTATGTGTTACGCGATTTAATTACTGATTGTAGAAATTAATCGCGTAACGCGGAAACGTGCCTATTTGTTCGTATGTCTTGTGTTTTTGCAAAGATAAATTATGTAATCTATATTATTAGTTCATATCTTTGTATTTTTAAGTTAAAGGCATTTTAAAAAGAGTTTAAAGTCTAGTTTATAAAATACCAAAACACAAGGGTTTAAAGGGTAAATATGTAAATTAAATTAAGTAAAACATAAACCCTAGCCCCACCCCCCCCATGTGCGACGTAACCTTCTCTCACCTCTCAAACCTGCGATTTTGATCAAGATTAAGCAAGAACACATTGGATTTGATCGATCTCAAGGCATACAACGCATTACAAGTCTCAATTTTGTTACAATTACACGTTTAAAGGTTAGATTTTTCATGTTTTTTGATGTTCTTCATTATGGCCGAACCTTAATCAAAAAATGGTGTTCTTGGTGTTGAGTTTTGATCAATTGATGATGTTTATATGTTAGTTAGGTGAATACATGTTAGTTAACGTCGATCATGGATGAATTACATGTTTTTAGTGGTTTAATCATGGGTTGATTCTAGTCAAACCCTAATTCGATTTTGGGCATGATTATGGATGAATGATGATTGTTGATGAATGTGTGTGATTAATAAGTTGTATGAATGTTAGGAATCATGAATCTTGCAAGAAATTGATGATTTAGGGTTGATGTTCATAGTTACTAATAATAGTAACTTTATTGCATGAAATGTTGAATTATTGATGATTGATGTTATGGATGTGTTCATGGTGATGATTAGATGTTAGATTGATGTTGTGATCATTGGGAATTCAAGAACACATGTTATAGTTCATACATTACTAAAGATAGTAACTTTTGGATATGAATTGATGAGTTATGATGTTTGGATGTGGTTGATCATGCTTAGGTGTTAGTATGAGCTTGAATTGGTATATTATTGATGAATTCATGTATGCTTTGGATGTTTGATAGATTTTGGGATGTTCTTTCCCAAAAGGAAACTTTATTGTGTAAACGTTGAAGTATGATGTTATGATCATGTTTGGGATGATAGGAGCTGCTAGTATGTTCAAGGATAAATTCTAGTGTGATAGAACGTGTTAAATTAGTTGTATGGCATGCTTGGATAATCATGGGTGATATTTGGACTTTGGTGATCATGTATGATGTTGGTGTGATTAGTTGCTAGGATATATGTTTGGGTTTGGTGAGTAATGATTATGGTGTATGTTGTATGCCATGGGCATGGCTATGATTTAAGTGTTATGTATGGATAATGTAGCATGTGTATGATACTATTTGAATGTTAATCATGTAGTTGTATGTGATCATTGGCTTTATTTGAATTATAACTCATAATGTCACAACGGGTCAAAGGGTCAACTAGGTCAAGCGTGTCTCTTTTTTTCTGGAAGCTTGAGTCTTTGGTTTTGGTATGATTAGGGTTCCACATGTCTTTCATTTACACGTACTTATGTACTCACATGATCTAGGTAACCTTTGAAGGTTGGCTATCCTCTGGTTCTCAAATAAACCCTAAGTACTTTTTGCATACATCAGGTGAGTTCATGCCCCACTCTTTATTTAATCTCTTTGGGGGAGATAGCATACTGGTAT
>JACCIX010001082.1:30000-67500 GCA_025506515.1 Flaveria trinervia | reverse complement strand
GATGTTCATTTGCATAGGTGTTCATCCGTATTAGTTCATTCGCATGATGTTCAGTCGCATGGAGGCAATGCGACTGAAGGGTGTCCATACGCCCGAATAGGGCTGTTGAACCCGAGGAAGGTGTAGATGACTTCTGACTTTCGGGGGAAAGTGCAGATGTAAGTTTTGACGTAAAGGTTCCCATAAGAGTTTTAAGACGACGATCGGGGTCTTAGAAAGCATGTTGGGCATGATGAGGGTGATGATGTTGCATGTTGTGTATGTATGATGTTGCCCTGTACGATGTGATGTTGATGCATGTTAATGTTCCTTAATATGATGTTTAATATCTTT
Organism: Flaveria trinervia; assembly: GCA_025506515.1. Taxonomy (NCBI): domain Eukaryota; kingdom Viridiplantae; phylum Streptophyta; class Magnoliopsida; order Asterales; family Asteraceae; genus Flaveria; species Flaveria trinervia. Next base: position 67,167 of record JACCIX010001082.1, on the reverse strand, counting down.
CCTATGGCTCTATCTATTATGATGAATGAACGAAGTATTATGTAACGTAAAGTGAAAGATAAAGAAAGAGGAACATGATGAATGAATGCATGTATTAATGAACAAATGAAACGTCTTGCACACATCGGATAACGGGTCCTTCTTGGTGATTGACCCTGAATGTAGAACCTCTACCGCTCACCCCTAGTACTGTGGCATACGTTTAGCTGTTCATTCGTTGACTTCGGCCCAGTAGCTAAGACTGATGGTTACTCCTAGTACCGTGGCATACGTTTAGCTGTTCATTTGTTGACTTCGGCCCGGTAGCTACGACTAACCGGGGTGTAGCACATGGTATTGGTATGGATGATGTCCGATGCGCAAGTAAGGTAATGAAAGAACGAATGAACAAATGAAGAAGATAATAATGATATTATCTATGTGTACGTATGATGTGTGATCATGTAAAAGTAACGAACGGTTTTATATGAAAGTAAAGTATGTTTTATTTATAAAACTAGAACTCACTCAGCAACGCTGACTTTGATGTGTTTCCAGTTGGCAGGTAATGATTGCTGAGGATGGCACGGGCGACTACTCAGCTCTTTTGGGATGGCATTCTTTTGATTAATGTTTTTGCATTGTAATGCGAACAAACTATTTTTGTAATGAATGTTGTATTAGTTTGCAAAAGCATTTACATGGAAATGAAAGCTTGTTTTAGTTTTCCGCTGCGATTTATTAAATACAAATGTAATTATATGTTTTATGTGCGATGAGAACCCAGCTGTAAGCGTCCCGGGAACGGGGCTTACAAGTTGGTATCAGAGCCAAAGTTTAAGTGAAATGGGTAAATTTTCAAAATAAACCTAATCTTAAACTGAGAATGGGACGGAATGGGAATGGGAATGGGATGCCAATCTGAGTAGCTGCGTGCCATCAGGTATTTTCGTTAAGTTAACCGTTTTATGTGCGCATGGTATGTGTTATGTGTTATATGTAGATTTAAATACTGATGTAGTCAGGACAGGTAATACTTGGGGTGTGAAGAGTAAAGTAAGTGGCTAATCACAACTGGCCACTGTAATTAGGGACTTACTATACTTGACATAAACTGAGTTGTTTCTTGAATGACCGTGTTGGTGTTTGAATCTTTCAGTGTGCGTGTGATGGCCGGAGGTAGATCTTCGAAAGCTTCTAGGGGTGGAGGTCACGGTGCTGAACCGCGACCTAAGAGAGGGAGACCCAGAGTTGAGAGGGTGGTTCATGAAGAACCAGAGACCCCTCATCCGGAGGTGGCGACGAAAGCGCCAATCTGAGAGCCTCAGTAAAGGAGGCTGTTGTAGAAGAAGTCCATCAGGTCATGCAGACAATCTTACCGTCTGTGGTGACTGAAGTTATTAAGCTGTACGAGAAGGGGAAAGAAAGAAAGAAACAGATCCTCTGGGGAACGGGAACAACCAGAGCCGGAAACGGTTCTGTCTGATGATGAACAGGAGAAGAAGAGCCTGTGCCAGAGGCAGTGCGAGGATGTAATTATGGGGCTTTTATGAGATGCAAGCCCCCTACTTTTGATGGAAACGGCACCGCTGCAGCCGCTCACCGGTGGGTGAGGGAAATGGAAGCTGTTCTCGATATCAGCGTGTCGAGAGGACCAAAAGGTGAAGTATGCTACCCACTTTTTTGTGGATTCAACTCTGTGCTGGTGGGACAACATTGTCCAAGCTGAGGGTAGTAGGGCCATTGGGAAAATGAAATGGCCTGAGCTGAGAAGGTTGGTGATTGAGGAATTTTGTCCTCATCGGGAAATGGACAAGTTGGAAAGGGAGTTTCTGCAGTTGGAGGCTGGAACCATGACCACCAGCAGTATACCACCAAGTTTAATGAAATGGCACGACTCGTGCCTGATCAGGTGACGCCTCTGTCTCGGAAAATCAAGAGGTACATTCAGGGTTTACCGGTGGATGTTCGCCGCATATGATCGCCGCCCGGCCAAGCACGTTTAGGTCGGCGGTTGATTTGGCAGGGAGGCTGTATGATGACCGGGAGGTGGTGGTGACTGAAGCAAGTAAGAAGGGTGGTGGTGATCGGAACTGGAACGGGAAACGGTTCGGTCGGGGTGATGCCCCGATGGGTAACAAAAAGGCACGGATGGATGAACGTCGTGTGGTCACATCAAGTGCGGGGTCGAAAAAGGTGTGGCAAGTGTGGAAGGGAGCACACGGGAATGTAGGTTTGGGTCAAACTTGTGCTTCAAGTGTGGGAAGACAGGGCATATGGCGAAGGATTGCATGTCGGCAAATGTTTTAACTGTGGGGAAACTGGTCATATGAGCAGAGATTGTAAGAAGTCGAGGACTGAGGGTTTAGGGGTGAAGAAGACGGAAGTGATGGACCGAGGGCGAGCGCCAGGGCGTTCACCATGACACAGGAGGAGGCTAGGACGGACCCTGACGTTGTGTCCGGTACGTTTCTAGTGAACCAGACTTTAGCTTCTGTGTTGTTTGATTCGGGTGCTAGTAGGAGTTTTATTTCTGCTGCTTTCTGTGCTAAGCTGCCTGTTAGTAGTAGACGTGTTGACGCGCCCTTTGATGTAGAAACTGCCATAGGTAAGTCTACCAGGATTTCTGAGATGATAGAGAATTGTGATGTGGAACTTGAGGGTCATAAGTTTCCTGTTACACCGTTTGTGATGACCTTGGGTGGTTCGATTTGGTTCTGGGATGGATTGGTTGGCGACTTTGAGGCGAACATTGTGTGTCGCAAGAAGATGATTCGGTTGACAGCGCCTGACGGAAGTTTGGTAACGGTTTATGGTGATCGGGTTACTACAATCCCGAAGATGATCTCAATGGCGGTGGCGGGAAAGTGTATGAGGCGTGGATGTAGTGCTTACATGGCCTATGTAAAAGATGTGGATACACCAACACCACAGCTAGCCGATGTATCGGTTGTGTGTGACTTTCCAGACGTGTTCCCAGAAGACTTATCAGAAGTGCCACCTGACAGAGAGATTGAATTTCAGATTGATCTGATATCGGGTGCCCAACCTGTTGCCAAGGCACCATATCGGTTGGCTCCAACCGAGATGAAAGAGTTGATGGAGCAGTTGCGAGAGCTGCTTGATAAGGGGTTCATTAGACCGAGTATCTCTCCTTGGGGTGCTCCGGTCCTATTTGTAAAGAAGAAGGATGGTAGTATGAGGATGTGCATTGACTACCGCGAACTGAACGAGTTGACAGTGAAGAACCGCTACCCCTTACCGAGGATAGATGATTTGTTCGACCAGCTTCAGGGTGCTAGTTGGTTCTCGAGGATAGATCTTCGATCTGGTTATCATCAGTTGAAGGTGAAGGAGCAAGATATCCCTAAAACAGCTTTCCGTACGCGCTATGGCCATTACGAGTTTCTTGTCATGTCCTTTGGTTTGACCAACGCGCCAGCTGCTTTTATGGATCTGATGACCGTGTGTGTCGGCCTATGTTGGATAAATCAGTGATTGTGTTTATTGATGATATTCTGATTTATTCGAAGAGCGAGATTGAGCATGCCGGTCACATTCGAGAGGTTCTAGAGACGTTGAGAAGGGAGAATTTGTATGCTAAATTCTCCAAGTGCGCGTTCTGGTTGCGCGAAGTTCAGTTTTTGGGTCATGTGGTGAATCCTGACGGGATTATGGTTGACCCGGCGAAGGTGGAGGCGGTTATGCAATGGAAGTCACCAAAGACGCCATCCGAGATCCGTAGTTTCTTTGGCTTGGCGGGCTACTATAGAAGATTCATCCAAGACTTCTCTAAGATTGCTTCTCCACTAACTAAGTTGACCCGAAAGGATGTGAAGTTTGTATGGGGTCATGTTCAAGAGAAGGCGTTCGAAGAGCTGAAGGCAAGACTGACTCAAGCTCCTGTTCTGTCATTACCCGATGGAAGTGAAGATCTAGTGGTTTATTCTGATGCTTCCTACTCGGGGTTGGGGTGTGTGTTAACGCAGAGAGGAAAGGTTATAGCCTATGCATCTCGACAGTTAAAGGTTCATGAGGTCAATTATCCTACTCATGACTTGGAGCTAGCAGCCGTGGTCTTTGCGTTGAAGATCTGGAGGCACTATATCTACGGGACGAAGTGCACCATATTCACCGATCATTATAGCTTGAAGTACTTCTTCGAGCAAAAGGATCTGAACATGAGGCAGAGGAGATGGTTGGAACTTATAAAGGATTATGATTGCGAGATCCATTACCATCCAGGCAAAGCTAATGTGGTGGCGGATGCCCTTAGCCGGAAGGAAAGGCCCGAACCGATTCGGGTGAAAGCTTATCAATTAATCATGACCTCCGATGTGATGAAGCAAGTTAAGGAGTTGCAAGATGAGGCTTGAAAGAAGATCACCTTAACTCGGAAAGAATGAGAGGTCTGGTGGGGAATGGGTGAAAACACACTTGGTGTTAGAACTCGATTCGGCCGTGTGTGGATTCCTCGTTTTGGGGATCTACGGGTGAAGATAATGGATGAAGCTCACAAGACTCGATACTCATTCATCCTGGTGCCACGAAAATGTACCATGACCTGAAGAAAGATTATTGGTGGCCGGGTGTGAAGCGCGACGTGGTGGAGTATGTGAGTAAGTGCCTTACTTGCTTACAGGTGAAGGCAGAGCATCAAAAGCCGTATGGGAAGATACAACCTTTGGATATACCGGAATGGAAGTGGGAGCACATCACCATGGACTTCATTACGAAGCTGCCACGTACTCCGAAAGGGTACGATGCCATATGGGTGATAGTTGATCGTTTGACGAAGAGTGCTCACTTTCTACCGATCCGCGAGACGTATTCATCTGAGAGGTTGGCCGAACTGTTCATCAAGGAAATTGTAACTCATCATGGTGTGCCGGTGTCTATTGTGTCTGATCGTGACACTCGGTTTCATCTAAATTTTGGAAGAGAATTCCACGACGCTATGGGGACGAGGTTACATATTAGCACGGCTTATCATCCCCAAACCGATGGTCAGTCAGAAAGGACCATTCAGACACTGGAAGACATGCTCGGGCGTGTGTGATTGATTTTTGTGGAAGTTGGATGACCACCTACCGTTATCTAAATTCCTACAACAACAGCTATCATGCCGGCATTGGTATGCCGCCATATGAGATGCTATACGGTAGGAGATGCAGAACACCCGTTTGTTGGGGTGATATTGGTCAGAAGGAATGGGGAGCGTCGAGGTAATCGAGGCTACGACTGAGAAGCTTGAAAGATTAAAGCCTTCATGAAAGCAGCGAAAGATAGAAGAAGTCGTATGCCGATAAGCGACGTAGGCCAATTGAGTTCCAGGTGTGTAAGGCCCCGTTCCCGGGACGCTTACAGCTGGGTTCTCATCGCACGTAAATCATATAATTACGTTTGTTTGTATTTAAATCGCAGCGGAAAACTAAAACAAACTTTCATTTCACGTAAATGCTTTTGCAAACTAATACGACATTCATTACAAAAATAGTTTGTTCGCATTACAATGCAAAAACATTAATCAAAAGAATACCATCCAAAAAGAGCTGAGTAGTCGCCCGTGCCATCCTCAGCAATCATTACCTGCCAACTGGAAACACATCAAAGTCAGCGTTGCTGAGTGAGTTCTAGTTTTATAAATAAAACGTACTTTACTTCTAGATAAAAACGTTCGTACTTTTACATGATCACACATCATACGTACACATAGATAATATCATTATTATCTTCTTCATTCGTTCATTCGTTCTTTCATTACCTTACTTGCGCATCGGACATCATCCAACCAATACCATGTGCTACACCCCGGTTAGTCGTAGCAACCGGGCCGAAGTCAACAAATGACAGCTAAAGGTATGCCACGGTACTAGGAGTAACCATCAGTCTTAGCTACTGGGCCGAAGTCAACGAATGACAGCTAAACGTATGCCACAGTACTAGGGGTGAGCGGTAGAGGTTCTACATTTAGGGTCAATCACCAAGAAGGACCCAGTATCTGATGTGTGCAAGATGTTTCATTCGTTCATTAATAGACGCATTCATTCATCATGTTCCTCTTTCTTTATCTTTCACTTTACGTTACATAATACTTCGTTCATTCATCATAACAAGTAAAGCCACAGGAAAGATATTATACATCACATTAAGGAACATAAACATGCATCAACATCACATCATACAGGGCAACATCATACATACATAACGTACAACATCATCACCCTCATCATGCCCAACATGCTTTCTAAGACCTCGATCGTCATCTTAAAAACTCTTATGGGAACCTTTACATCAACACTTACATCTGCACTTTCCCCCGAAAGTCAGAAGTCAATCTACACCTTCCTCGGGTTCAACAGCCCTATTCGGGCGTATGGACACCCTTCAGTCGCATGGCCTCCATGCGACTGAACATCATGCGATTGAACTAATACGGATGAACACCTATGCGAATGAACATCCAGTCGTGCGAATGGACCCTCAGTCGCATGACCCATGCGACTGGCCCTCTAGTCGTGCGAATGAACCCCAATCATGCGAATGGACCCCAATCGCACCCTAATCGGCCGTATGGCCTCCATTCGGCCTCCAGTCGGTCGCCTAACCCTAACTGATGCAGAATGCAGTTCAACCCGACTGCAGCCGAGGGTTTTCGGCCTCCAAACTCATCTAAACCCATTTTAAGCCTAAATCGACCATCCTAAACCTTAGGGATGCATACCATAACATCATTCAAGCACAACCAAGCAAGAAATCAAGTTACATCGCGTCATACATATACATACACATACACAAACGGGTCAACTTACACACATACGAAAAACTCGATTTCAGATGTTTTCCAGCCCCAAATCATTTCAAAACAAGTAAAAGAGGGGTCCTAGAACTCACCTAAACGAGCACAACGACAAGAGCTTCGATTCAGCTTGCTTCACGACGATTTTGGCGACCCGAACCGACCCGAACCAACATTTTTCCTCTTTTCCCTCTTTCTCTCTATTCTCCTCTTTGTAAGCTGAAATGTGAGTGTGGGGAGAGTGGGCTGCCCTCTCCCTACATATGTCACCACATTTCCCAACTTTTCTTCGTTGGCGGGTTGGTCCCTCGACTTTTGGACTTTATTTTCTTTTCTTTCGCCACCGGCTTCAAAATAATAAATATTCGGGTGTTACAAGTCCACCCCCCTTAAATAGGTTTCGTCCCCGAAACCTGTTATTCGTCGAACAAACGCGGATAATGCTGTCTCATTTCTTCTTCAGTCTCCCACGTTGACTCGGATCCCTTCCTGTGCTTCCACTGTACACGCACCAGAGGAACCACTTTATTCCTTAGCCTCTTTTCTTTACGATCGTTGATTGCCACCGGTTGCTCCACATAATTGAGCCTTTCATCTATTTCAATGTCCTCCAGTGGAACAATCATGTCTTCATCAGCTATACACTTTCTCAGATAAGATACATGGAATGTCTGGTGAATCCCACTTAACTCATCTGGCAACTCCAATCTATAAGCCACCTCCCTACTCGAGCAATGATTCGGAAAGGGCTTATATATCTTGGGCTCAACTTGCCCCGCTTTCTGAATCTGATAATACCCTTCCAAGGTGAGACCTTCAGCATAACCCGGTCACCCACCTGGAACTCAATTGGCCTACGTCGCTTATCGGCATACGACTTCTGTCTATCTTGGCTGCCTTCATGAAGGCTTTAATCTTTTCAAGCTTCTCTGTCGTAGCCTCGATTACCTCGACGCTCCCCATTCCTTCTGACCAATATCACCCCAACAAACGGGTGTTCTGCATCTCCTACCGTATAGCATCTCATATGGTGGCATACCAATATTGGCATGATAGCTGTTGTTGTATGAGAATTCAGCTAACGGCAGGTGGTCATCCCAACTTCCACCAAAATCAATCACACATGCCCGGAGCATGTCTTCCAGTGTCTGAATGGTCCTTTCTGACTGACCATCAGTCTAGGGATGATAAGCCGTGCTAATATGTAACCTCGTCCCCATAGCGTCGTGGAATTTCTTCCAAAATTTAGATGTAAACCGAGTGTCATGATCAGACACAATAGACACCGGCACACCATGACGAGCTACAATTTCCTTGATGAACAGATCAGCCAACCCCTCCGATGAATACGTCTCGCGGATCGGTAGGAAATGAGCGCTCTTCGTCAGACGATCAACTATCACCCATATGGCATCATACCCTTTCGGGGTACGTGGCAGCTTCGTAATGAAGTCCATGGTGATGTGCTCCCATTTCCATTCTGGTATATCCAAAGGTTGTATCTTCCCATACGGCTTTTGATGCTCTGCCTTCACCTGTAAGCAAGTAAGGCACTTACTCACATGCTCCACCACGTCATGCTTCATACCCGGCCACCAATAATTCTTCTTCATGCCATGGTACATCTTCGTGGCACCAGGATGAATGGAGTATCGAGTCTTGTGGGCTTCATCCATTATCTTCGCCCGTAGGTCCCCAAAACGACGAATCGAGTTCTAACACCGAGTGTGTTTTCACCCAATTCCCCAACCAGGGCCTCTCATTCTTTCCGAGTTAAGATGATCCTCCTTCGATGCCTCATCTTGAAACTCCTTAACTTGCTTCATCACATCAGAGGTCATGATTAGTTGATAAGCTTTCACCCGAATCGGCTCGGGCCTCTCTTTTCGGCTAAGGGCATCCGCCACCACATTAGCTTTGCCTGGATGGTAATGGATCTCGCAATCATAATCCTTTATAAGTTCCAACCATCTCCTCTGCCTCATGTTCAGATCCTTTTGCTCGAAAAAGTACTTCAAGCTCTTATGATCGGTGAATATGGTGCACTTCGTCCCGTAGAGATAGTGCCTCCAAATCTTTAGTGCAAAGACCACGGCTGCTAGCTCCAAGTCATGAGTAGGATAATTGACCTCATGAACCTTTAACTGTCGAGATGCATAGGCTATAACCTTCCCTCTCTGCATTAAACACACCCCAACCTGAGTAGGAAGCATCAGAATAAACCACCAGATCTTCACTTCCATGGGTAATGACAGAACAGGAGCTTGAGTCAGTCTTGCCTTCAGCTCTTCGAACGCCTTCTCTTGAGCTTGACCCCATACAAACTTCACATCCTTTCGGGTCAACTTAGTTAGTGGAGAAGCAATCTTAGAGAAGTCTTGGATGAATCTTCTATAGTAGCCCGCCAAGCCCAAGAAACTACGGATCTCGGATGGCGTCTTTGGTGACTTCCATTGCATAACCGCCTCCACCTTCGCCGGGTCAACCATAATCCCGTCAGGATTCACCACATGACCCAAAAACTGAACTTCGCGCAACCAGAATGCGCACTTGGAGAATTTAGCATACAGTTCTCCCTTCTCAACGTCTCTAGAACCTCTCGAATGTGACCGGCATGCTCAATCTCGCTCTTCGAATAAATCAGGATATCATCAATAAACACAATCACTGATTTATCCAACATAGGCCGACACACAAGGTTCATCAGATCCATAAAAGCAGCTGGCGTGTTGGTCAAACCAAAGGACATGACCAGAAATTCGTAATGACCATAGCGCGTACGGAAAGCTGTTTTAGGGATATCTTGCTCCTTCACCTTCAACTGATGATAACAGATCGAAGATCTATACTCGAGAACAACTGGCACCCTGAAGCTGATCGAACAAATCATCTATCCTCGGTAAGGGGTAGCGGTTCTTCACTGTCAACTTGTTCAGTTCACGGTAGTCAATGCACATCCTCATACTACCATCCTTCTTCTTTACAAATAGGACCGGAGCACCCCAAGGAGAGATACTCGGTCTAATGAACCCCTTATCAAGCAGCTCTCGCAACTGCTCCATCAACTCTTTCATCTCGGTTGGAGCCAACCGATACGGTGCCTTGGCAACAGGTTGGGCACCCGGTATCAGATCAATCTGAAATTCAATCTCTCTGTCAGGTGGCACTCCTGATAAGTCTTCTGGGAACACGTCTGGAAAGTCACACACAACCGGTACATCGGCTTGTTGTGGTGTGGTGTATCCACATTTTACATAGGCCAAGTAAGCACTACATCCACGCCTCATACACTTCCCGCCACCGCCATTGAGATCATCTTCGGATTGTAGTAACCCGATCACCATAAACCGTTACCGAACTTCCGTCAGGCGCTGTCAACCGAACCATTTTCTTGCGACACACAATGTTCGCCTCGAAGTCTGCCAACCAATCCATCCCAAGAACCAAATCGAAACCACCCAAGGTCATCACAAACGGTCTAACAGGAAACTTATGACCCTCAAGTTCCACATCACAATTCTCTATCATCTCAGAAATCCTGGTAGACTTACCTATGGCAGTTTCTACATCAAAGGACGCATCAACACGTCTACTACTAACAGGAAGCTTAGCACAGAAAGCAGCAGAAATAAAACTCCTACTAGCACCGAATCAAATAACACAGAAGTAAAGTCTGGTTCACTAGAAACGTACCGGACACAACGTCAGGGTCCGTCCTAGCCTCCTCCTGTGTCATGGTGAACGCCCTGGCGCTCGCCTCCGCGATCCATCACTTCCCGTCTTCTTCACCCCTGAACCCTCAGTCCTCGACTTCTTACAATCTCTGCTCATATGACCAGTTTCCCCACAGTTAAAACATTTGCTCGACATGCAATCCTTCGCCATATGCCCTGTCTTCCCACACTTGAAGCACAAGTTTGACCCAAACCTACATTCCCCGCTGTGCTCCCTTCACACTTGCCACACCTTTTCGACCCCGCACTTGATATGACCACCCGGCATTCATCCACCGTGCCTTTTTGTTACCCATCGGGGCATCACCCCGACCAAAGTTTCCCGTTCCAGTTCCGATCACCACCACCTTCTTACTTGCTTCAGTCACCACCACCTCCCGCTCATCATACAACCTACCTGCCAAATCAACCGCCGACCTAAACGTGCTTGGTCGGGCGGCGATCATATGCCGGCGAACATCCACTTGTAAACCCTGAATGTACCTCTTGATTTTGAGACGAGGCGTCACCTGATCAAGCAAGAGTCGTGCCATTTCATTAAACATGGTGGTATACTGTTGGTGTGTCATGGTTCCAGCCTCCACTGCAGAAACTCCCTTTCCAACTTATCCATTTCCCTATGAGGACAGAAATCCTCAATCACCATCTTCTTCAACTCAGGCCATTTCATTCTCCCGATCGCCCGGTACCCTATTGGACAATGTTATCCCACCAACACAGAGCTGAATCCACAAAAGAGTGGGTAGCAAACTTCACCTTTTGGTCCTCTCGGCACTCGCTGATATCGAGAACAGCTTCCATTTCCCTCACCCACCGGTGAGCGGCTGCAGCAGTGCCGTTTCCATCAAAAGTAGGGGGCTTGCATCTCATAAAAGCCCCATAATTACATCCTCGCACTGTCTGGCACAGGCTCTTCTTCTTCTCTTCATCATCAGACAGAACCGTTTCCGGCTCTGGTTGTTCCCGTTCCCAGAGGATCTGTTTCTTTCTTTTCTTTCCCCTCTCGTACAGCCTTATAACTTCAGTCACCACAGACGGTAAGATTGTCTGCATGACCTGATGGACTTCTACAACAGCCTCTTTTACTGAGGCTCTCAGATTGGCGCTTTCGTCGCCACCCTCCGGATGAGGGATCTCTGGTTCCTCATGAACCACCCTCTCAACTCTAGGTCTCCCTCTCTTAGGTCGCGGTTCAGCACCGTGACCCCCACCCCTAGAAGCTTTCGAAGATCTACCTCCGGCCATCACACGCACACTGAAAGATTCAAACACCAACACGGTCATTCAAGGAAATAACTCAGTTTATGTCAAGTATAGTAAGTCCCTAATTACAGTGGCCAGTTGTGATTAGCCACTTACTTTACTCTTCATACCCCAAGTATTACCTGTCCTGACTACATCAGTATTTAAACCTACATATAACACATAACACTTACCATGCGCACATAAAACCGGTTAACTTTACGAAAATACCTGATGGCACGCAGCTACTCAGTTTGGCATCCCATTCCCTTTCCGTCCCATTCTCAGTTTAATTAGGTTTATTTGAAAATTTACCCATTTCACTTAAACTTTGGCTCTGATACCAACTTCTAAGGCCCCGTTCCCGGGACGCTTACAGCTGGGTTCTCATCGCATGTAAATCATATAATTACGTTTGTATTTAATAAATCGTAGCGGAAAACTAAAACAAACTTTCATTTCCATGTAAATGCTTTTGCAAACTAATACGACATTCATTACAAAAATAGTTTGTTCGCATTACAATGCAAAAACATTAATCAAAAGAATGCCATCCCAAAGAGCTGAGTAGTCGCCCGTGCCATCCTCAGCAATCATTACCTGCCAACTGGAAACACATCAAAGTCAGCGTTGCTGAGTGAGTTCTAGTTTTATAAATAAAACATACTTTACTTTCAGATAAAACCGTTCGTACTTTTACATGATCACACATCATACGTACACATAGATAATATCATTATTATCTTCTTCATTCGTTCATTCGTTCTTTCATTACCTTACTTGCGCATCGGACATCATCCATACCAATACCATGTGCTACACCCCGGTTAGTCGTAGCTACTGGGCCGAAGTCAACAAATGACAGCTAAACGTATGCCACGATACTAGGAGTAACCATCAGTCTTAGCTACTGGGCCGAAGTCAACAAATGACAGCTAAACGTATGCCACAGTACTAGGGGTGAGCGGTAGAGGTTCTACATTTAGGGTCAATCACCAAGAAGGACCCAGTATCCGATGTGTGCAAGACGTTTCATTCGTTCATTAATACACGCATTCATTCATCATGTTCCTCTTTCTTTATCTTTCACTTTTCGTTACATAATACTTCGTTCATTCATCATAACAAGTAAAGCCACAGGAAAGATATTATACATCACAATAAGGAACATAAACATGCATCAACATCACATCATATAGGGCAACATCATACATACATAACGTACAACATCATCACCCTCATCATGCCCAACATGCTTTCTAAGACCTCGATCGTCATCTTAAAAACTCTTATGGGACCTTTACATCAACACTTACATCTGCACTTTCCCCGAAAGTCAGAAGTCAATCTACACCTTCCTCGGGTTCAACAGCCCTATTCGGGCGTATGGACACCCTTCAGTCGCATGGCCTCCATGCGACTGAACATCATGCGATTAAACTAATACGGATGAACACCTATGCGAATGAACATCCAGTCGTGCGAATGGACCCTCAGTCGCATGACCCCCATGCGACTGGCCCTCCAGTCGTGCGAATGAACCCCAATCGTGCGAATGGACCCCAATCGCACCCTAATCGGCCGTATGGCCTCCATTCGGCCTCCAGTCAGTCGCCTAACCCTAACTGATGCAGAATGCAGTTCAACCCGACTGCAGCCGAGGGTTTTCAGCCTCCAAACTCATCTAAACCCATTTTAAGCCTAAATCGACCATCCTAAACCTTAGGGATGCATACCATAACATCATTCAAGCACAACCAAGCAAGAAATCAAGTTACAATCGCGTCATACATATACATACACATACACAACGGGTCAACTTACACACATACGAAAAACTCGATTTCAGATGTTTTCCAGCCCCAAATCGTTTGAAAACAAGTAAAAGAGGGGTCCTAGAACTCACCTAAACGAGCACAACGACAAGAGCTTCGATTCGGCTTACTTCACGACGATTTTGGCGACCCGAACCGACCCGAACCAACACTTTTTCCTCTTTTTCCCTTCTTTCTCTCTATTCTCCTCTTTGTGAGCTAAAATGTGAGTGTGGGGAGAGTGGGCTGCCCTCTCCCTACATATGTCACCACATTTCCCAACTTTTCTTCGTTGGCGGGTTTGGTCCCTCGACTTTTGGTCTTTATTTTCTTTTCTTTCGCCACCGGCTTCAAAATAATAAATATTCGGGTGTTACAAGGTGGGTGACCGGGTTATGTTGAAGGTCTCACCTTGGAAGGGTATTATCAGATTCAGAAAGCGGGGCAAGTTGAGCCTAAGATATATAGGCCCTTTCCGGATCATTGCTCGAGTAGGAGAGGTGGCCTATAGATTGGAGTTGCCGGATGAGTTAAGTGGAATTCACCCGACATTCCATGTATCTCATTTAAGGAAGTGCTTAGAAGATGAAGATATGATTGTCCCATTGGAAGATATTGAAGTAGACGAACGGCTCAACTATGTGGAGCAACCAGTGGCAATCATCGATCGTAAAGAAAAGAGGCTGAGGAATAAAGTGGTTCCTCTTGTGCGTGTACAATGGAAGCACAGGAAGGGATCCGAGTCAACGTGGGAGACTGAGGAAGAAATGAGACAGCATTATCCATGTTTTTTTCGACGAATAACAGGTTTCGGGGACGAAACCTATTTAAGGGGGGTGGACTTGTAACACCCGAATATTTACTATTTTGAAGCCGGTGGCGAAAGAAAAGAAAATAAAGTCCAAAAGTCGAGGGACCAAACTCGCCAACGAAGAAAAGTTGGGAAATGTGGTGATGTATGTAGGGAGAGGGCAGCCCACTCTCCCCACACCCACATTTCAGTTTCATAAAGAGAAGAATAGAGAAAGAAGAGAAAAAGAGGAAAAGTGTTGGTTCGGGTTGGTTCGGGTCGCCAAAATCGTCGTGAAGCAAGTCAAATCGAAGCTCTTGTCGTTGTGCTCGTTTAGGTGAGTTCTAAGACCCCTCTTTTACTTGTTTTCAAACGATTTGGGGCTGGAAAACATCTAAAATCGAGTTTTTCGTATGTGTGTAAGTTGACCCGTTTGTGTATGTGTATGTGTATGTGTATGTATGATGCGTTTGTGACTTGATTCCTTGCTTGGTTGTGCTTGAATAATGTTATGGTATGCATCCCTAAGGTTTAGGATGGTCGATTTAGGCTTAAAATGGGTTTAGATGAGTTTGGAGGCCGAAAACCATCGGCTGCAGTCGGGTTGAACTGCATTCTGCATCAGTTAGGGTTAGGCGACCGACTGGAGGCCGAATGGAGGCCATACAGCCGATTATGGTGCGATTGGGGTCCATTCGCACGATTGGGGTTCATTCGCACGATTGAAGGGCCAGTCGCATGGGGGTCATGCGACTGAAGGTCCATTCACACGACTGAAGGTCCAGTCGCATAGGTGTCTGTAAGGCCCCGTTCCCGGGACGCTTACAGCTGGGTTCTCATCGCACATAAAACATATAATTACATTTGTATTTAATAAATCGCAGCGGAAAACTAAAACAAACTTTCATTTCCATGTAAATGCTTTTGCAAACTAATACAACATTCATTACAAAAATAGTTTGTTCGCATTACAATGCAAAAACATTAATCAAAAGAATGCCATCCCAAAAGAGCTGAGTAGTCGCCCGTGCCATCCT
The DNA here is from genome assembly GCA_025506515.1 of Flaveria trinervia. Taxonomy (NCBI): domain Eukaryota; kingdom Viridiplantae; phylum Streptophyta; class Magnoliopsida; order Asterales; family Asteraceae; genus Flaveria; species Flaveria trinervia. The sequence goes on along the minus strand of JACCIX010001082.1, from coordinate 51,772 downwards.
CAACAACCATTACCTGCCAACTGGAAACACATCAAAGTCAGCGTTGCTGAGTGAGTTCTAGTTTTATAAATAAAACATACTTTACTTTCATATAAAACCGTTCGTTACTTTTACATGATCACACATCGTACGTACACATAGATAATATCATTATTATCTTCTTCATTCGTTCATTCGTTCTTTCATTACCTTACTTGCGTATCGGACATCATCCTTACCAATACCATGTGCTACACCCCGGTTAGTCGTAGCTACCGGGCCGAAGTCAACAAATGAACAGCTAAACGTATGCCACGGTACTAGGAGTAACCATCAGTCTTAGCTACTGGGCCGAAGTCAACAAATGAACAGCTAAACGTATGCCACAGTACTAGAGGTGAGCGGTAGAGGTTCTACAATTAGGGTCAATCACCAAGAAGGACCCGTTATCCGATGTGTGCAAGACGTTTCATTCGTTCATTAATACATGCATTCATTCATCATGTTCCTCTTTCTTTATCTTTCACTTTACGTTACATAATACTTCGTTCATTCATCATAACAGGTAAAGCCATAGGAAAGATATATACATCACACTAAGGAACATTAACATGCATCAACATCACATCATACAGGGCAACATCATACATACACAACATGCAGCATCATCATCATCATCATGCCCAACATGCTTTCTAAGACCTCGATCGTCATCTTAAAACTCTTATGGGAACCTTTACGTCAAAACTTACATCTGCACTTTCCCCCGAAAGTCAGAAGTCAATCTACACCTCCCTCGGGTTCAACAGCCCTATTCGGGCGTATGGACACCCTTCAGTCGCATAGCCTTCGTGCGACTGAACATCATGCGATTGAACTAATACGGATGAACACCTATGCGAATGAACATCCAGTCGTGCGAATGGGCAATGCGGATGAACACCTATGCGACTGGACCTCCAGTCGTGCGAATGGACAATGCGGATGAACACCTATGCAACTGGACCTCCAATCGTGCGAATGGACCTTCAGTCGCATGAATGGACCTTCAGTCGCATGACCCCCATGCGACTGGCCCTCCAGTCGTGCGAATGAACCCCAATCGCACCCTAATCGGCCGTATGGCCTCCATTCGGCCTCCTGCCTAGCCCTAACTGATGCAGAATGCAGTTCAACCCGACTGCAGCCGAGGGTTTTCAGCCTCCAAACTCATCTAAACCCATTATAAGCCTAAATCGACCATCCTAAACCTTAGGGATGCATACCATAACATTATACAAGCACAACCAGGCAAGAAATCAAGCCCCAAACGGCTCCTACGCATACATACACGCATACATACAGGTTTTCACCCAAAAACGCGAAAAAGGGTTTTCAGATGTGTTCCAGCCCCAAAATCATTCAAAAACATGTAAAAGAGGGGTCCTAGAACTCACCTAAACGAGCACAATGACAAGATCTTCGATTCGGCTTGCTTCACGACAATTTTGGCAACCCGAACCGACCCGAACCAACACTTTTTCCTCTTTTTCCCTTCTTTCTCTCTATTCTTCTCTTTGTAAGCTGAAATGTGAGTGTGGGGAGAGTGGGCTGCCCTCTCCCTACATATATCACCACATTTTCCCAACTTTTCTTCGTTGGCGAGTTTGGTCCCTCGACTTTTGGACTTTATTTTCTTTTCTTTCGCCACCGGCTTCAAAATAATAAATATCCGGGTGTTACAAGTCCACCCCCCTTAAATAGGTTTCGTCCCTGAAACCTGTTATTCGTCGAACAAACGTGGATAATGCTGTCTCATTTCTTCTTCAGTCTCCCACGTTGACTTGGATCCCTTCCTGTGCTTCCACTGTACACGCACCAGAGGAACCACTTTATTTCTTAGCCTTTTCTCCTTTCGGTCGATGATTGCCACTGGTTGCTCCACATAATTGAGTCGTTCATCTACTTCGATATCTTCCAATGGAACAATCATGTCTTCATCAGCTATACACTTTCTCAGATGAGATACATGGAATGTCGGGTGAATCCCACTTAACTCATCTGGCAACTCCAATCCATAGGCCACCTCCCCTACTTGAGCAATGATTCGGAAAGGGCCTATATATCTTGGGCTCAACCTGCCCCGCTTTCTGAATCTGATAATACCCTTCCAGGGTGAGACCTTCAACATAACCCGGTCACCCACCTGGAACTCAATTGGCCTACGTCGCTTATCGGCATACGACTTCTGTCTATCTTTGGCTGCCTTCATAAAGGCTTTAATCTTTTCAAGCTTCTCTGTCGTAGCCTCGATTACCTCGACGCTCCCCAATTCCTTCTGACCAATATCACCCCAACAAACGGGTGTTTTGCATCTCCTATCGTATAGCATCTCATATGGTGGCATACCAATACTGGCATGATAGCTGTTGTTGTATGAGAATTCGGCTAACGGTAAGTGGTCATCCCAACTTCCACCAAAATCGATCACACACGCCCGGAGCATGTCTTCCAGTGTCTGAATGGTCCTTTCTGACTGACCATCAGTTTGGGGATGATAAGCCGTGCTAATGTGTAACCTCGTCCCCATAGCGTCGTGGAATTTCTTCCAAAATTTAGATGTAAACCGAGTGTCACGATCAGACACGATAGACACCGGCACACCATGACGAGCTACAATTTCCTTGATGAACAGATCAGCCAACCTCTCAGATGAATACGTCTCGCGGATCGATAGAAAATGAGCGCTCTTCGTCAGACGATCAACTATCACCCATATGGCATCATACCCTTTCAGGGTACGCGGCAACTTCGTAATGAAGTCCATGGTGATGTGCTCCCATTTCCATTCTGGTATATCCAAAGGTTGTATCTTCCCATACGGCTTTTGATGTTCTGCCTTCACCTGTAAGCAAGTAAGGCACTTACTCACATACTCCACCACGTCGCGCTTCACACCCGGCCACCAATAATCTTTCTTTAGGTCAAGGTACATTTTCGTGGCACCAGGATGAATGGAGTATCGAGTCTTGTGAGCTTCATCCATTATCCTCACCCGTAGATCCCCAAAACGAGGAATCCACACACGGCCGAATCGAGTTCTAACACCGAGTGTGTTTTCACCCAATTCCCCAACCAGACCTCTCATTCTTTCCGAGTTAAGGTGGTCTTCTTTCAATGCCTCATCTTGCAACTCCTTAACTTGCTTCATCACATCGGAGGTCATGATTAATTGATAAGCTTTCACCCGAATCGGTTCGGGCCTTTCCTTTCGGCTAAGGGCGTCAGCCACTACATTGGCCTTGCCCGGATGGTAGTGGATCTCACAATCATAATCCTTTATAAGTTCCAACCACCGTCTCTGCCTCATGTTCAGATCCTTCTGCTCGAAGAAGTACTTTAGACTCTTGTGGTCCGTGAATATGGTGCACTTCGTCCCGTAAAGGTAGTGCCTCCAGATCTTCAACACAAAGACCACGGCTGCTAGCTCCAAGTCATGAGTAGGATAATTGACCTCATGAACCTTTAACTATCGAGATGCATAGGCTATAACCTTTCCTCTCTGCATTAACACACACCCCAACCCCGAGTAGGAAGCATCAGAATAAACCACTAGATCTTTACTTCCATCGGGTAATGACAGAACAGGAGCTTGAGTCAGTCTTGCTTTCAGCTCTTCGAACGCCTTCTCTTGAGCTTGACCCCATACAAACTTCACATCCTTTCGGGTCAACTTAGTTAGTGGAGAAGCAATCTTAGAGAAGTCTTGGATGAATCTTCTATAGTAGCCCGCCAAGCCCAAGAAACTACGGATCTCGGATGGCGTCTTTGGTGACCTCCATTGCATAACCGCCTCCACCTTCGCCGGGTCAACCATAATCCCGTCAGGATTCACCACATGACCCAAAACTGAACTTCGCGCAACCAGAACGCGCACTTGGAGAATTTAGCATACAGTTTCTCCCTTCTCAACGTCTCTAGAACCTCTCGAATGTGACCAGCATGCTCAATCTTGCTCTTCGAATAAAGCAGAATATCATCAATAAACACAATCACCGATTTATCCAACATAGGCCGACACACACGGTTCATCAGATCCATAAAAGCAGCTGGCGCGTTGGTCAAACCAAAGGACATGACAAGAAACTCGTAATGACCATAGCGCGTGCGGAAAGCTGTTTTAGGGATATCTTGTTCCTTCACCTTCAACTGATGATAACCAGATCGAAGATCTATCCTCGAGAACCAACTAGCACCCTGAAGCTGATCGAACAAATCATCTATCCTCGGTAAGGGGTAGCGGTTCTTCACTGTCAACTTGTTCAGCTCGCGGTAGTCAATGCACATCCTCATACTACCATCCTTCTTCTTTACAAATAGGACCGGAGCACCCCAAGGAGAGATACTCGGTCTAATGAACCCCTTATCAAGCAGCTCTCGCAACTGCTCCATCAACTCTTTCATCTCGGTTGGAGCCAACTGATATGGTGCCTTGGCAACAGGTTGGGCACCCGGTATCAGATCAATCTGAAATTCAATCTCTCTGTCAGGTGGCACTCCTGATAAGTCTTCTGGGAACACGTCTGGAAAGTCACACACAACCGGTACATCGGCTAGTTGTGGTGTTCGTGTGTCCACATCTTTTACATAGGCGAAGTAAGCACTACATCCATGCCTCATACACTTTCCCGCCACTGCCATTGAGATCATCTTCGGGATTGTAGTAACCCGATCACCATAAACCGTTACCGAACTTCCGTCAGGCGCTGTCAACCGAACCATTTTCTTGCGACACACAATGTTCACTCGAAGTCTGCCAACCAATCCATCCCAAGAACCAAATCGAAACCACCCAAGGTCATCACAAACGGTCTAACAGGAAACTTATGACCCTCAAGTTCCACATCACAATTCTCTATCATCTCAGAAATCTTGGTAGACTTACCTATGGCAGTTTCTACATCAAAGGGCGCGTCAACACGTCTACTACTAATAGGCAGCTTAGCACAGAAAGCAACAGAAATAAAACTCCTACTAGCACCAGAATCAAATAACACAGAAGCTAAAGTCTGGTTCACTAGAAACGTACCGGACACAACGTCAGGGTCCGTCCTAGCCTCCTCCTGTGTCATGGTGAACGCTCTGGCGCTCGCCCTCGGTCCATCACTTCCCGTCTTCTCCACCCCTGAACCCTCGGTCCTCGACTTCTTACAATCTCTGCTCATATGACCAGTTTCCCCACAGTTAAAACATTTGCCCGATAGGCAATCCTTCGCCATATGCCCTGTCTTCCCACACTTGAAGCACAAGTTTGACCCAAACCTACATTCCCCGCTGTGCTCCCTTCCACACTTGCCACACCTTTTCGACCCCGCACTTGGTGTGACCACACGGCGTTCATCCACCCGTGCCTTTTTATTACCCATCGGGGCATCACCCCGACCAAACCGTTTCCCGTTCCAGTTCCGATCACCACCACCCTTCTTACTTGCTTCAGTCACCACCACCTCCCGCTCGTCATACAACCTTCCTGCCAAATCAACCGCTGACCTAAACGTGCTTGGCCGGGCGGCGATCATATGCCGGCGAACATCCACCGGTAAATCCTGAATGTACCTCTTGATTTTCCGAGACAGAGGCGTCACCTGATCAGGCACAAGCCGTTCCATTTCATTAAACTTGGTGGTATACTGCTGGTGTGTCATGGTTCCAGCCTCCAACTACAGAAACTCCCTTTCCAACTTATCCATTTCCCGATGAGGACAAAATTCCTCAATCACCAACCTTCTCAGCTCAGGCCATTTCATTTTCCAATGGCCCTACTACCCTCAGCTTGGACAATGTTGTCCCACAAGCACAGAGCTGAATCCACAAAAGAGTGGGTAGCAAACTTCACCTTTTCGTCCTCTCGGCACTCGCTGATATCTAGAACAGCTTCCATTTCCCTCACCCACCGGTGAGCAACTGCAGCGGTGCCGTTTCCATCAAAAGTAGGGGGCTTGCATCTCATAAATGCCCCGTAGTTACATCCTCGCACTGCCTCTGGCACAGGCTCTTCTTCTTCCTCTTCATCATCAGACAGAACCGTTTCCGGCTCTGGCTGTTCCGTCCTCCAGAGGATCTGTTTCTTTCTTTTCTTTCCCCTTCTCGTACAGCCTTAATAACTTCAGTCACCACAGACGGTAAGATTGTCTGCATGACCTGATGGACTTCTTCTACAACAGCCTCCTTTACTGAGGCTCTCAAATTGGCACTTTCGTCGCCACCCTCCGGATGAGGGGTCTTTGGTTCTTCATGAACCACCCTCTCAACTCTGGGTCTCCCTCTCTTAGGTCGTGGTTCAGCACCGTGACCTCCACCCCTAGAAGCTTTCGAAGATCTACCTCCGGCCATCACACGCACACGGAAAGATTCAAACACCAACACGGTCATTCAAGGAAACAACTCAGTTTATGTCAAGTATAGTAAGTCCCTAATTACAGTGGCCAGTTGTGATTAGCCACTTACTTTACTCTTCATACCCCAAGTATTACCTGTCCTGACTACATCAGTATTCAAATCTACATATAACACATAACACATACCATGCGCACATAAAACCGGTTAACTTAACGAAAATACCTGATGGCACGCAGCTACTCAGATTGGCATCCCATTCCCATTCCGTCCCATTCTCAGTTTAAGATTAGGTTTATTTTGAAAATTTACCCATTTCACTTGAACTTTGGCTATGATACCAACTTGTAAGGCCCCGTTCCCGGGACGCTTACAGCTGGGTTCTCATCGCACATAAAACATATAATTACATTTGTATTTAATAAATCGCAGCGGAAAACTAAAACAAACTTTCATTTCCATGTAAATGCTTTTGCAAACTAATACAACATTCATTACAAAATAGTTTGTTCGCATTACAATGCAAAAACATTAATCAAAAGAATGTCATCCCAAAAGAGCTGAGTAGTCGCCCGTGCCATCCTCAGCAACCATTACCTGCCAACTGGAAACACATCAAAGTCAGCGTTGCTGAGTGAGTTCTAGTTTTATAAATAAAACATACTTTACTTTCATATAAAACCGTTCGTTACTTTTACATGATCACACATCGTACGTACACATAGATAATATCATTATTATCTTCTTCATTCGTTCATTCGTTCTTTCATTACCTTACTTGCGCATCGGACATCATCCTTACCAATACCATGTGCTACACCTCGGTTAGTCGTAGCTACCGGGCCGAAGTCAACAAATGAACAGCTAAACGTATGCCACGTACTAGGTAACCATCAGTCTTAGCTACTGGGCCGAAGTCAACAAATGAACAGCTAAACGTATGCCACAGTACTAGGGGTGAGCGGTAGAGGTTCTACATTCAGGGTCAATCACCAAGAAGGACCCGTTATCCGATGTGTGCAAGACGTTTCATTCGTTCATTAATACATGCATTCATTCATCATGTTCCTCTTTCTTTATCTTTCACTTTACGTTACATAATACTTCATTCATTCATCATAACAGGTAAAGCCATAGGAAAGATATTATACATCACACTAAGGAACATTAACATGCATCAACATCACATCATACAGGGCAACATCATACATACACAACATGCAACATCATCATCATCATCATGCCCAACATGCTTTCTAAGACCTCGATCGTCATCTTAAAACTCTTATGGGAACCTTTACGTCAAAACTTACATCTGCACTTTCCCCCGAAAGTCAGAAGTCAATCTACACCTCCCTCGGGTTCAACAGCCCTATTCGGGCGTATGGACACCCTTCAGTCGCATGGCCTTCGTGCGACTGAACATCATGAGATTGAACTAATACGGATGAACACCTATGCGAATGAACATCCAGTCGTGCAAATGGGCAATGTGGATGAACACGTATGCGACTGGACCTCCAGTCGTGCGAATGGACAATGCGGATGAACACCTATGCGACTGGACCTCCAGTCATACGAATGGACCTTCAGTCGCGCGAATGGACCTTCAGTCGCACGATTGGACCTTCAGTCGCATGACCCCCATGCGATTGGCCCTCCAGTCGTGCAAATGAACCCCAATCGCACCCTAATCGGCCGTATGGCCTCCATTCGGCCTCCAGTCGGTCGCCTAGCCCTAACTGATGCAGAATACAGTTCAACCCGACTGCAGCCGAGGGTTTTCGGCCTCCAAACTCATCTAAACCCATTTTAAGCCTAAATCGACCATCCTAAACCTTAGGGATGCATACCATAACATTATACAAGCACACCAAGCAAGAAATCAAGCCCCAAACGGGTCCTACGCATACATACATGCATAGATACGGGTTTTCACCCAATAACGCGTAAAAGGGTTTTCAGATGTGTTCCAGCCCCAAAATCATTCAAAAACATGTAAAAGAGGGGTCCTAGAACTCACCTAAATGAGCACAATGACAAGAGCTTCGATTCGGCTTGCTTCACGACAATTTTGGCGACCCGAACCGACCCGAACCAACACTTTTTCCTCTTTTTCCCTTCTTTCTCTCTATTCTTCTCTTTGTAACCTGAAATGTGAGTGTGGGGAGAGTGGGCTGCCCTCTCCCTACATATATCACCACATTTTCCCAACTTTTCTTCGTTGGCGAGTTTGGTCCCTCGACTTTTGGACTTTATTTTCTTTTCTTTCGCCACCGGCTTCAAAATAATAAATATCCGGGTGTTACAGTGTCCATCCGCATTGTCCATTCGCACGACTGGATGTTCATTCGCACAGGTGTTCATCCGTATTAGTTCATTCGCATGATGTTCAGTCGCATGGAGGCAATGCGACTGAAGGGTGTCCATACGCCCGAATAGGGCTGTTGAACCCGAGGAAGGTGTAGATTGACTTCTGACTTTCGGGGAAAGTGCAGATGTAAGTTTTGACGTAAAGGTTCCCATAAGAGTTTTAAGACGATGATCGGGGTCTTAGAAAGCATGTTGGGCGTGATGAGGGTGATGATGTTGCATGTGTGTATGTATGATGTTGCCCTGTACGATGTGATGTTGATGCATGTTAATGTTCCTTAATATGATGTTTAATATCTTTCCTATGGCTCTATCTATTATGATGAATGAACGAAGTATTATGTAACGTAAAGTGAAAGATAAAGAAAGAGGAACATGATGAATGAATGCATGTATTAATGAACGAATGAAACGTCTTGCACACATCGGATAACGGGTCCTTCTTGGTGATTGACCCTGAATGTAGAACCTCTACCGCTCACCCCTAGTACTGTGGCATACGTTTAGCTGTTCATTCGTTGACTTCGGCCCAGTAGCTAAGACTGATGGTTACTCCTAGTACCGTGGCATACGTTTAGCTGTTCATTTGTTGACTTCGGCCCGGTAGTGTTGGACCAAAAGAACCAATGAGCCAAGATCAGAAAACCTCTAAGTCCCACATGGTATCACAACAACTGCTGAAAAGCTTCATCAGCAGTTTGACAAGTGCTGAAGACTTCAACAGGTGAAGATCAAGTGCTGAAGACCTCAACAGCTGAAGAACTAAAGTGCTGAAGTACAACAGCTAAAGAACACAAGTACTGAAGCTGAACAGCTAAAGAACACAAGTACTGAAGCTGAACAGCTGAAGAATACAAGTGCTGAAGCTGAAAGACCAAAGTACTGAAGTACAACAGCTGAAGAGTTTACAAGTGCTGAAGATCAACAACTGATGTACAAAGTCTGAAGACAAAGACTGAAGACATCAGCTGATGATATCTACTGAAGTCATCAGCTGATGAAACATCTCAAGGTCAAAGTCTGAAGATCAAGTACTGAAGCGTCAGTAGTTTGTCACAACTACTGAAGAGTACTTCTTCAGTAGTTGTGATATCAGTAGTTTTATTTTTAGTTTCAGTAGTTTTGTAAAACGACTGAAGAGCTTGTTCTTCAGTCGTTGTAGTTTCAGTAGTTTTATATTTCTCGGTAGTTGTAACAACTGATAACACTTAGAACTTTTTGTAAGAAGATGTCAGCTGTTTTGACATCTTCAGTAGTTGTGTTTCAGTTGTAATAAATCTGTTAGATGTCACTATCAAGTGACATCAGCAGACGTCACATCTCTTATAAGAGGTGTCGACCTAATCATAATTGTGACATTCTGTTACCACGAAAGCGAATATTGAATGAAATATATTTGCAGATATTCTCTCTCTCTATAACCGTCTTTGTTCTTCATTGAATATCGTTTTGTTCTTGTGAATCGACTAATTCATTGTTTGAATTCTGCTGCAATACTCTTCAATCAATCAAACATAGATCACTGATCCTAACAAGTGGTATCAGAGCGAGGTTAATCATTGATTGATCTAACAATTGATCATTGAACTGCTAATTGATATCTGTGTTTGATTGAATTAGCGCATTTGCAAGAACCGGTTATAGATTATTGAATTTCTACCGCTTTCGTTCATTTAATTTGAGATCTTCTGGTTCAATTGGTTGTTGCGTTTTTGTTCTAAATGTGTTTTAGCTTAACCGAATTTGATTGAATCCGAGATGACGACTCCTTCTAATGACCCTCACAATACCGGTTCCTCAACTAAGCCTCTGATGCTGGTTAGGACCGAGTATAACATATGGCAACAAAGAATGCTTCATCACCTGCCTGTTAACAGTTCAAGTTGTTGGACATCTGTGGTACATGGACCACATAAGCCTATGGTGAACAATCCGGAAACCAATCAAATGGTTCCGAAGAAGAAGGAACAATACTCTGATGAAGATCGGAAACTATTTGAGATTGATGCTAAAGCCCATGGAATTCTGGCCATGGCACTGCCTAATGAAATCTATTCAGGGCTTATGCATCATGAAACTGCTCATGATCTCTGGAATGCCCTGAAGGAACAATTCGGTGGCACTGATGAGGTCTTAGCAAACAATAGAGAGATCCTTGCCCAACAATATGAGACATTCTCTCATAGAAAGGGTGAGACACTGACTCAACAGTTTGAGTGTTTTTCCTGCTTGATATCTGAGCTGAAAATGGTGAAACAGGAATACACCAATAGCCAGATGAACAACAGATTCCTCAGATCACTGCCTGAGAGATGGGACACATACACTATTGTCCTACGCTCCAGTGCAAATCTAGAAGGCCTGTCTCTCACCCAACTTAATGGGAAACTGCTTACATTTGAAAGAGAGATAGAGCAGAAGAGGAAACTGTCCTCATCAGGAAAGCTCACTGATGACTTTGTACCAGGCAATACTGCCTTGGTTAGTCATGAATCAGAATATGCTGCATCTGAAAGCAATTATGATGAGCATATAGATTTCTCTTCAAATAGTTCTGATCATGCATTTGTTGGTATTGAGAGTCATTCTGGCAGTAATAGTGACAATTTATGCTTCATCATGGATGATCTGAAAGGAATAGCTGATGATGATTTAGAAGAGATGGATATTCTGAGCCAGATGGCACTGATTAATATCAGATCTCAGAAGTTCTACAAGAGAACTGGCAGGAAATTTCCTGGACTCTCTGGCAAAACCAAAGTTGGTTTTGACAAGAGTAAGTTGAGGTGTCACAAATGCCAAAGGCTAGGACACTTTGCAAGAGAGTGTAGATCAACTGTATCTAACTCTTCTGCACCCTTTGTGACTTTTCCTAGTACTAGTCCACAAAACAGAGGGCAACAACCTGCTGGTTCTGGTCATTATTCACACCCTAGATCTCCTGCATACTTTGTTCCCCAGGGTCAAATGTCATATCCTTATCCCTGCTATTATGTGCCTCAACCAAATTCTGTTCAAGCTCCAATTGCACAACAATCATAAGCATTGCCTGAACCACAGCCTTCCCAATCTCATCAACAAACTCAACCTCAACAACACAGCTTCTTCACCCCAGGAGTTGTTGACTGGAGCAGTTTACCAGATGACATGTCTGGTCATGAACAACTGTTCTCAGGTGCTGGTCAACATGGTGGTGAAAGTCCATTTGGAAATCTAGCTCTTATGGCTTTGGATTTTGCTGATACTTCATCCTCTAATGCCTCTACACCAAAGGTATCACAGGTATCCTCTGAGGCAAAAGCCAAATTATGTTCTGACACATGCATAGCAGCATTTGCATCTATTAGAGAAGCAAATGTCGCTTTAATCAACAAGAACATTGAGCTAGAACAAATTATTTCCAAAAACAAAGCTGAATTTGAGTCTGTGCTTAATGATAAAAATGATGAGATTTACAAACTGAAATGCCAAATTACTGATGATAAGGCTAGGGAAGAGATACTTCTAGAGAAGTATAAAGATCTCAAAGAAACCCTTGCAGTTACCCAGGTAGAGTGTGATAGATGGGTACAATCATGCAAAGGTTTTGAAATGCTTCTTAGTAAGCAATCTGCTTCCAATGTGAAGTTTGGCATTGGTTACAATCACACTGCTCCACCTACAGATTTTACCCCAAGAGCAGAGGTAGAATCTGATGGTGAGAGTGATAACCAATCCATCTCATCATGTGATCTACTTTCTGATACAGCACAATCAGAAGTAGAAGTCAGCATCAAGCCCTCTCTGAACCTATCAGCTGATGTTGATGGTTCAAATGCTGACACTCACATGATCAATGAGTTGATCAACTCAGGAGTTAATTCTGAAAGTCCTGAAAGGATTAGAGAGCAGAATTTAACACCTGAAGTTCAAACTCCAACTGCTGTCAGTACTGAAGAGAAGAAAACTGTCAGTAGAAAGAGTTTGAAGACTACTAAAGAGGCAGTCAAGAAAGCAAACAATGCTTCCAAAGTATTGAAGAGCAAGTCTCCAGTTGCTTCACCCTCTTTAGTTGATGATCAACCTAAGATGAAGAAGAAACCATGTGAAGTATGTGGTTTGTTCAATCATCTTACAGATGATTGCTGGTACAAAAGAGGTTCCAAACTCAAACAAAAAGAAGAAATTAATCAGAAAATGGTAAAAATGAAAACTGAGTTTGAGACCACATTTGTATCAGCAACATCAAATCCTGTAACCCTTAAGTCCTCAAAGAAATCCAAAAAGGAAGGGGTTAAATAGGTGACAGCTGAGAGTGCTCAGAAGAAGAAGGTGCAACATAGGAACTTATCAAACTCCAATGGCAATGTGTCTGATGAGCTGAAAGCATTATCACAAAATCAGACACAGCTGGTTATGATGGTTCAACATCTGTTGGGTAGAGTTAACCAACTAGATGCTCCTATGTTGAAACCACAGAAAAGGAGATCCAAGCCAAAGGATTCCTCTTCTTCACCATCTTCTTCCTCTCAGGTTGTTGTTTCAAATAAACCTGTTAGTTTACCATCTATTGATGAGACTAGGCCCAAACCAAAAAGGTTTGGGTCTCTAAAACTAACTGATTGTTTATTTTTGCAGGGTTCTCCAACATGCCAAAGTAGCATTTGGTATTAGACAGTGGGGGATCTATGCACATGACTGGGAACAGCTCTCTTCTTCATGACTACTCTCAAGGAAAGAAGGGATTTGTTTCTTTTGGCAATGATGCTAGGGGTTACATCATTGGTAAGGGCTTTGTCTCCAATGGAGAAATCAAATTTGATGATGTTAATCATGTGGAAAATCTCAAGTACAATCTATTGAGTGTCAGTCAAATGTGTGATAAAGGCCATGTTGCTCTTTTCACCAGTCAGAACTGTAGGATTCTGTCATCCAAAGTTTTGCATTTGATTGACAAGGTGTTGGATGAACACACTCTCCTGAGAGCCAACAGGACAGGAAGAGTGTATGCCTTAGATCTTTCCAAGAAAATAGATCTCAAAGGCAATCCTTGCCTATTTTCCAAAGCCTCTTCTCAAGAATCTAAACTGTGGCACAGAAGGCTGGGTCATGTTAATTTCAAAAACATGACTCAGCTTATCCACAATAGTTTAGTCAGAGGCTTACCAAAAAGGAGTTCCACTGTGATGAAACCTGCACTGCTTGTTTAAAAGGAAAACAGCACAAAGTCTCATTCCCTCCTATTGAAGAGCCTAAGTCCACTGCCTGCTTGCAATTACTGCATATGGATCTATTTGGTCCTGTGAGAGTGATGAGCATGGCAAAGAAGAAATACTTCTGGTAATTGTGGATGATTACTCCAGATTTGTATGGACTTTCTTTCTACATTCAAAGGATGAGGTTGCTCAGAAAGTTATTAACTTTGTGTTGTATATTGAGAAGCAGTATTCCCTTCCATCAAGTGTATCAGGAGTGATAATGGAACTGAATTCAGGAATCATACACTTGATGAATTCTATCTCTCAAAGGGAATCAAAAGGCAGTTTAGCATCCCAAGGACTCCAGAACAAAATGGAGTAGTGGAGAGAAAGAACAGACTCTCATTGAAGCTGCAAGGTCCATGCTGACTGACTCTGGTTTGCCACTGACCTTTTGGGCTGAAGCTGTCAACACAGCTTGCTATGTGCAGAATAGAGTTCTAGTAAATCAGAGGTTGATGAAGACTCCATATGAAGTTCTCCATCATTTGGCTCCTTTGATTTCATTTTTCAAAGCATTTGGATGTCCCTGTTTTATTCGCAACACAAAGGATCAACTCCATAAATTTGATCCTAAGGTGGATGCTGGGTATTTTGTTGGTTATTCATCACTTGCAAGGCATACAGAGTCTTCAACTGCAGAACAAAGATAGTTGAAGAGACTCTGCATGTGAAGTTTAATGAATCTCCTTTGGACAAGATTCCACAAAACCCTGTGGAGTTGTTTGATTTGGACATACTGCAATATGTTCCTTATCAACCTCCAGCTGTTGCAGATCCTGTGGCTCAATCATCTTCTGTAGCATGTCTTCCACCTGGTGTATTGATGATGATGATGATAATATCAATACTCACCTATTCAAGTTTAGTGACCAACTGCCTGTGTCTGCTAAACTTGATGTTCCTGTAGCTTCAGCAGTTCCATCCACCACAATGCTGATGAGATCTCTGTCTCCTCTGCATCTTTTGAGTTACCATCAAATTCTTGGTTTCAGAGTCTACATCAACATCTGCTGCTGCTGAAGGTTCTACAAACACTTGCACAGATCTCATTGTTTATCAAGAACTGAAGAATCACCCCATGACTCAGATTATTGTGATATCAATGCTGGTGTTTCAACCAGAAGTCAATTGTCTAACTTCTGCTTCTATGCTCTCTTCATCAGTCAGCTAGAGCCAAAGAACTACCATGTTGCTTTGAGAGACAATGGATGGGTTGAAGCTATGCAGCTTGAGCTACTTCAGTTCAAGAAACAGCAAGTGTGGGAACTTGTTCCTCTTCCCCCAGGTAAGTGTGCAATAGGCACTAAATGGTGTTTTAGGAATAAACCGATGAAAATGGCTTATTGTTAAGAACAAGGCTAGACTGGTTGTACAGGGGTTTTCACAAGAAGAAGGTATTGACTATGATGAAACCTTTGCCCTGTAGCCAGACTAGAGGCAATCAGATTGTTCTTAGCCTATGCTGCATTCCACAATCTTAAAGTTTTTCAAATGGATGTTAAAAGTGCATTTTTATATGGTACAAAATAGAAGAAGTTTATGTGTGTCAACCACCAGGCTTTGAGGATAATAAACATCCTGAATGGGTGTACAAACTTGATAAGGCTCTTTATGGGTTGAAACAAGCTCCTAGAGCCTGGTATGAGACACTCTCTACTTTTCTTCTTAAGAATAATTTCACTAGAGGCTCCATTGATAAAACTTTGTTTATTAAGAAGGTGGATCAGCATAAGCTACTTGTTCAGATTTATGTTGATGATATTATTTTTGCATCCTCTGATCCCCAGTTGTGTGATGATTTTACAACATTGATGAAAAGAGGTTTGAAATGAGTGCAATGGGAGAATTACAGTTCTTTCTAGCTTGCAAATCAAACAAAAGGCTGATGGAACTTTTATTCATCAGTCAAAATATACAAAGATCTTTTGAATAAGTTTTATTTACAAAACTGTAAGCCCTGTTCTACTCCCATGTGCAACACCACACAACTGGATGCTGATCAGAAAGGTAAAGTTGTTGATGAAATGCTTTACAGATGTATGATTGGGTCCTTGATGTATCTAACAGCTTCTAGACCAGATATTATGTTTGCTACATGTGTTTGTGCTAGATTTCAGGCTGCTCCTAAAGAGTCTCATTTGATTGCAGTCAAGAGAATCTTAGATATTTGCAAGGTACACAATCTCTGGGTTTATGGTATTCCACTGGACACTCTTGCAAATTAGTTGCTTTTTCAGATAGTGACTATGCAGGGTGCAAGTTAACTAGAAAGTCAACTTCTGGTGGTTGTCAATTCCTAGGCAACTGTTTGATTTCTTGGCAGAGTAAGAACAAACATCTGTTGCTACATCAACTGCTGAGGCCGAGTACATTGCTGCTGCAAGTTGCACCTCTCAGGTACTCTGGCTTCAGAACCAACTTCTGGATTATGGCATTACAGAGACTAAGACTCCATTGTTAATGGATAGTGCTTCAGCTCTATGTATTGTCAAAAATCCAGTCCAGCACTCTAGGACCAAACATATAGAGATCAGACATCATTTTATTCGGGATTGTTTTGAAAAGGTCTGATTGATCCTAAGTTTGTGCCTAGTGCTGATGAGCTTGCAGATATTTTTACTAAGCCTTTGGATAGTTCTACTTTCCAAAACCTTGTGTTAAGGCTTGGTATGCTGCAGCTAGAATAAGTGACAACTACTGATGATTTCAGTGGTAATTACTGGTAATCATTGTACCCATGTCACATAAAGTACTGATGAGTCCTTTTCCCTCAGTAGTTTTATAACTACTGATGGCTAAATGCCTCACAAGTACTGAAGTACTTTATCTGTTCCAACTACTGATGTAGTTACAACTACTGAAATCAGTATAAACAGATAAGTACTGATGTTCTATGACACACCTGAAAATCAGATGCAACATCTGATGAGTAAGTGTTGAGGACAGCATGAAACAGCTGAAAGGCTATGAATTGACGACAACTACTGAAGAGAACTTTCTCTTCAGTTGTTTCAACAACTGCTGTTTCATTCTAAACAACTGAAGCAAAACCATGTCTTCAGTAGTTTTATAACTAACTGATGACTAATACCAAGTCTTCAGTTGTTTACAACAGCTGATGACAAAACCACTGTCTTCAGTAGTTTCACAACTACTGATGACAAACCCAAGTCCTCAGTTGTTTCAATCATCTGAAGTCAAAACCACGGTCTTCAGTAGTTTTCTAACTTCTGATGCCTAACACCACGACTTCAGCTGTTTCGACGTCTGAAAGGATAATACCATGTCAACGGTCGTTTAAAACTATGATGACTAACACCACATCCTTCAGTCGTTTTCTTACCCGTACCCTATAAATATCCCGACCTAATCCTTCAATGCTTCATCTTCAAACCTAACGTTCCTCTCCAAAATTCTCTCTTCTCATGACGTCCATGCAATTAAACCGCGACACAACTGTGTTGCCTACCTTACTAAATCGCCTGTCTGGGCTAAGTTCGATACTGCTATCGATCTTATGGTTCAGTCCCAATACAAAACGGCATTTCTTTGAATCCCATTCTACATTCCGAATCTCTCCAACAGTTTGGATGAACGTTACTATTACCACTGGGGAGAACAACACACCATCTCTTCAGTCGTTGTCAACAACAAAGAAGTGGTCATCACTCCTGCAATAATCCGACAAATTCTTCATCTGGATGATGCTATTTCTCCTGCTGGATATCCGAAGGGCACCACAAATCTATCCTTTGCCAACATGGATATCAAGGCAATCTCAGTGCCTCCACTATCATGAAGAAACCTTCCATGACGCCGAACGCCTAATTTTTCACATGGTGAATGTATGTTTGGCTTCTAAGACTTCGTCTTGGGATCAATGTCGACAAAGTGGCAGCAGGTAATGTATTCTATTCTTGAGCAACAACCGTTAAACTTTTCAGAAATAATATTTTCGGAGCTCAAGGATATGGCTCAAAAACTAACTGCTAACCGTTGGATACTATATCCACGGTTCTTAATGGCCATCATTACAAACCAGCTTAATGCTGAGGGACTTGTTGGCTTGGGAGTCCCTGCTACGGCTGTTCTGCCGGAAGTATACTCCCGGCACAACTCTGACCAGACACTCAAATTGGCTGCCAAGCTGCGCAAACCCACGCAGCTGGAACCCACAGCCACCACCTCCAAATCAAAAGTCCCCACCAACCCACCAAAAAGAACCCAAAACGGCTACTCAGGGAATTGAGTTCCCTGAGGATGCCCCTGCAACACAAACGCAGGAGATATCCACTGGTCCAAACCCCTAGTGGATATAAGGACTCTTCCAGCCATAGCCGCTCAGGATTCCTCTCACAGGAGCCTGCAGCAACCACACAAGGGGTACCTACACATCTGGGATCTTCCTCACTTGAGGGGATTGCCATTGAAGAGCACCAACCTCCCCAGGTGCACACTGCTTCTATCCCTTCACCCCATACAACCGCCCCTCACAGCCCAACTTTAATAGTTGCACAGTGCTGACTCAACTGCACTCCTCACCCCCTCCCCAGAAACCACTTACTACTGGGAACACCTCTACAATTGAGGGGGGGACCACAGTGCAATTGAGAACCCACAGCACAGGGTTTACCACTTCTATCTCCTGGTGTAGATAAGGAGGTTAGAATATCTAGTGAGGCTGCACCTCTTCTGAATCAGCACATGATCAGAATGAGGCTGGTAACATTGCTAAGACCTCACTAGAGGCAACAGCTAATGATGGACATTATCCTGAGGCTGGAAGTCCCCAGTACCAAGCAAAAGGGGCACATGCAACTGGTCTACACCCAGTGCATGTAAATCCTGCTCCAAGCAGGAGGTCAGATGATTCAGCTTCGGCTGATGATGACCTGGGCTTTTTCTACGATGTTCTTGCCCAGAACACAATCCTTGAAGAGAAAGTCAGTAGGCTGCAAAACCTACTTGACCAACTCTCACAAGGAGAAAGACCATCTGCCTCCACCAACCCACAGATGGCACCTTCAGTTGAAGGTTCCCCAAACACTGAGCCACTCCAAACTCAACCACCTGCCTCTGCTTCAGGCCCTATTTCTCAGGACAGAACCCTCCTGAGCAAATAGGTGCTGTACTTCAAAATTCCCTCCCTCTCATCACACCCATAATCACTGATATTGTGACTAAAGCCATTGATGAGAGGCTTTCCTCAACTTTACAACCCTTGATTGATGCTGCTGTGCTAAAGACACTTTCTGCGGTACAAACCCCTTCCTCCAATGCATCCAAAAAGGGGAGAGTACTACAGTGAAAGAAAAGAAGAGGAAAAGAACAGAGGAAGAGAAGGAAGAGAAGCAAGCCCAAGAGGAGGAGAAAGAAAAGCAACCACTGCTCACTTACAGCGAAAGAAAAGTGCTGATGATCTGCTGAAGACAAATCCTTGGAAGAGCTGGTAAAAGAAGCTGATACTATACACAGCCGATCCATGGATAAAATAATTGAACAACTCTTCAGGAAGGGTTTGATACAGCCACATTGGATAGTGAGATCAGAAGGTTGGAAGTGCAAGAGATTCAAACCCGATGGGCTGGGTATGATGCTCTTGAAAAAGAGAGATTGGAGATAATGATCCGCCTCATTGCAAAATACTTAGGAAGATCTTTAATGGAGATTCGCGCGTGGACCAGGGACAGTATTCTGGCTATAGCCACCAGAATCTGTCTGTCTGAGCAATTTCACAAGGGGATTATTGTTGAAGCCCTTGATGAGGCTGGGGCTGGTAAAAGGTTAGAAATGGCAAAACTTACAAAGGCGAAACTTACTACAAAGATGCTGGATCAACCTTCCCTTCCACCACTCAAACACAGCCTACCCCTCAAATCTCCAAACCAATCTCTAAGCCAAAGTCCAAACATCCTCATTCTTCAAAACCAATTCCCTTACCAACCCAACCATCATCCAGTGATGCACTTAGAAGGAGGAGAAGGGTGCTGAGGATGGAAGAAGAAGAAGAAGAAGAGGATTAAGAATGAGTCTGCCACTCTCTGCTGTTCTAAAGCTACCAAAACCCAGAAGTGAACCAATGATCACACCTGACTCTCAAGGGAAATGGTCAGAGTCAAGATAGAAGATGAAGAACAGCAGAAACAGCACGATGAGCAACTACTGAAGATGGTTGACAAGGAATTTCCTCAGTCATCATCTATACAAGCCATGAAAGGGCATGCTCAGAGGCTTACACTCTCAGGCACACTTTTCAGTATCAGAAGGAGAGAGTGAGAGTATGGCCAGACCCCAGGGTGAGTTCTAGAATCCATAAAGAACTATTCCACACAGATACAATGGCCAGGTTAGAAAAACAATAGATTCACCATCATGTTGGCCATTGTAGTCACACCTTGGAAATCATTGATGATTCAAGAAAGCTCATCAAGCAAAGATGACCCCTCAAGCTTACTAGAAAACAAGATGATTAAAAGGGGTTGTATATAAAAAGCTTGAAGACATCCAGAAGAATGAGCTCCAGTTACTCCTTGAAGGCACCCATCCTGATGAATTTGTCTATAGGGAGGTAACTACAGTGGAGCTGAAAAATGGCAGGACCATGAAGTACTTATCTGAGTACTATGGTCCAGAGTTCTTCTTCGAAGGAGGAGTAGAAGAACTCTCCAAGGAGGAACAAGTTGTTCTTCTTGAGGCCTATGTTCGAGAGTCATACAGACTCATTATGGGAAGTAAATCTCATGAATGGGATAACACTCTGTTTCCAGTTCCCCAAACAGAGTTCCCATTCATACCTTGCCAAACAAATATCTGAGACTTCTTCCCAGGCCGGAGCTTACATGGGTCATCTTCTCTACTGATCAAGAAGGAAAAAGACCAATCTTTTGCCAACAATAAGTGGATAATAAATAATTTAGAGGTTTTGGCTGCATTGGTTCAGGGGGAGTTTGTTGGACCAAAAGAACCAATGAGCCAAGATCAGAAAACCTCTAAGTCCCACATGGTATCACAACAACTGCTGAAAAGCTTCATCAACAGTTTGACAAGTGCTGAAGACTTCAACAGCTGAAGATCAAGTGCTGAAGACCTCAACAGCTGAAGAACTAAAGTGCTGAAGTACAACAGCTGAAGAACACAAGTACTGAAGCTGAACAGCTGAAGAACACAAGTACTGAAGCTGAACAGCTGAAGAATACAAGTGCTGAAGCTGAAAGACCAAAGTACTGAAGTACAACAGCTGAAGAATTTACAAGTGCTGAAGATCAACAACTGATGTACAAAGTCTGAAGACAAAGACTGAAGACATCAGCTGATGATATCTACTGAAGTCATCAGCTGATGAAACATCTCAGGTCAAAGTCTGAAGATCAAGTACTGAAGCGTCAGTAGTTGTCACAACTGCTGAAGAGTACTTCTTCAGTAGTTGTGATATCAGTAGTTTTATATTTTTAGTTTCAGTAGTAGTAGTTTTGTAAAACGACTGAGAGCTTGTTCTTCAGTCGTTGTAGTTTCAGTAGTTTTATATTTCTCAGTAGTTGTAACAACTGATAACACTTAGAACTTTTTGTAAGAAGATGTCAGCTATTTTGACATCTTCAGTAGTGTTTTCAGTTGTAATAAATCTGTTAGATGTCACTGTCAAGTGACATCAGCAAACGTCACATCTCTTATATAAGAGGTGTCGACCTAATCATAAATGTGACATTCTGTTACCACGAAAGCGAATATTGAATGAAATATATTTGCAGATATTCTCTCTCTCTATAACCGTCTTTGTTCTTCATTGAATCGTTTTGTTCTTGTGA
>JACCIX010001082.1:22500-25000 GCA_025506515.1 Flaveria trinervia | reverse complement strand
CACAAGCTGTGCCATTTCATTAAACTTGGTGGTATACTGCTGGTGTGTCATGGTTCCAGCCTCCAACTACAGAAACTGCCTTTCCAACTTATCCATTTCCCGATGAGGACAAAACTCTCAATCACCAACCTTCTCAGCTCAGGCCATTTCATTTTCCCAATGGCCCTACTACCCTCAGCTTGGACAATGTTGAGTCCCACCAGCACAAAGCTGAATCCACAAAAGAGTGGGTAGCAAACTTCACCTTTTGGTCCTCTCGACACTCGCTGATATCGAGAACAGCTTCCATTCCCTCACCCACCGGTGAGCGGCGCAGCGGTGCCGTTCCATCAAAAGTAGGGGGCTTGCATCTCATAAAAGCCCCATAATTACATCCTCATGCCGTCTCCGGCCCAGGCTCTTCTTCTTCCTCCTCACCATCAGATAGAACCGTTTTCGGCTCTGGTTGATCCGTTCTCCAGAGGATCTGTTCTTTCTTTTCTTTCCCATTCTCGAACAGCCTTAATAACTTCAGTCACCACAGACGGGAAGATTGTCTGCATGACTTGATGGACTTCTTCTACAACAGCCTCCTTTACAGAGGCTCTCAGATTGGCGCTTTCGTCGCCACCCTCCGGATGAGGGGTCTCTGGTTCTTCATGAACCACCCTCTCAACTTGGGTCTCCCTCTCTGGGTCGCGGTTCAACACCATGACCTCCACCCCTAGAAGCTTTCGATGACCTACCTCCGGCCATCACACGCACACTGAAAGATTCAAACACCAACACGGTCATTCAAGGGAACAGCTCAGTTTATGTCAAGATCGTAAGTCCCTAATTACAGTGGCCAGTTATGATTAGCCACTTACTTTACTCTTCACACCCCAAGCATTACCTGTTCTGACTACATCAGTACTTAAATCTACATACAACACATAACACATACCATGCGCACATAAAACCGGTTAACTTTACGAAAATACCTGATGGCACGCAGCTACTCAGATTGGCATTCCTTCCTTTCCGTCCCATTCTCAGTTAAGATTAGGTTTATTTTGAAAATTTACCCATTTCACTTAAACTTTGGCTCTGATACCAACTTGTAAGGCCCCGTTCCAGGGGACGCTTACAGCTGGGTTCTCATCGCACATAAAACATATAATTACATTTGTGTTTCATAAATCGCAGCGGAAAACTAAAACAATCTTTCATTTCCACGTAAATGCTTTTGCAAATTAATACAACATTCATTACAAAATAGCTTGTTTGCATTACAATGCAAAAACATTAATCAAAAAGAATGCCATCCCCAAAAGAGCTGAGTAGTCGCCCGTGCCATCCTCAGCAAAATTACTGCCAACTGGAAACACATCCAAGTCAGCGTTGCTGAGTGAGTTCTAGTTTTATAAATAAAACATACTTGCTTTCACATATAAAACCGTTCGCTACTTTTACATGATCACACATCGTACGTACACATAGATATATCATTATTATCTTCTTCATTCATTCATTCGTTCATTAGTTCTTTATGACTTTACTTGCGCATCGGACATCATCCATACCAATACCATGTGCTACACCCGGTTAGTCGTAGCTACCGGGCCGAAGTCAACAAATGAACAGCTAAACGTATGCCACGGTTACGGAGTAACCATCAGTCTTAGCTACTGGGCCGAAGTCAACAAATGAATAGCTAAACGTATGCCACAGTACTAGGGGTTAGCGGTAGAGGTTCTACGTTAAGGGCCAATCACAAAGAAGGACCCGTCATCCGATGTGTGCAAGACGTTTCATTCGTCATTAATACATGCATTCATTCATCATGTTCCTCTT
Source organism: Flaveria trinervia (assembly GCA_025506515.1). Taxonomy (NCBI): domain Eukaryota; kingdom Viridiplantae; phylum Streptophyta; class Magnoliopsida; order Asterales; family Asteraceae; genus Flaveria; species Flaveria trinervia. Next base: position 23,185 of record JACCIX010001082.1, on the reverse strand, counting down.
TCTTTATCTTTCACTTTACGTTACATAATACTTCGTTCATTCATCATAATAGGTAAAGCCATAGGAAAGATATTAAACATCATATTAAGGAACATTAACATGCATCAACATCACTTCGTACAGGGCAACATCATACATACATAACATACAACATCATTATCCTCATCATGCCCAACATGCTTTCCAAGACCTCGATCGTCATCTTACAAACCTTATGGGAACCTTTACGTCAAAACTTACATCTGCACTTTCCCCCGAAAGTCGGAAGTCAATCTACACCTTCCTCGGGTTCAACAGCCCTATTCGGGCGTATGGACACCCTTCAGTCGCATTGCCTCCATGCGATGAACATCATGCGAATGAACTAATACGGATGAACACCTATGCGAATGAACATCCAGTCGTGCGAATGAACAATGCGGATGAACACCTATGCGACTGGACCTTCAGTCGTGCGAATGGTCCTTCAGTCGCATGACCCCCTTGCGACTGGCCTCCAATCGTGCGAATGAACCCAATCGCACCTAATCGGTCGTATGGCCTCCATTCGGCCTCCAGTCGGTCGCCTAGCCCTAACTGATGCAGAATGCAGTTCAACCCGACTGCAGCCGAGGGTTTTTGGCCTCCAAACTCATCTAAACCCATTTTAAGCCTAAATCGACCATCCTAAACCTTAGGAATGCAT
>JACCIX010001082.1:0-17500 GCA_025506515.1 Flaveria trinervia | reverse complement strand
TCCTATGGCAAGCAAGCTAAGGACCTGAGAAAAGCATACTAAAATGTCAACACATAGGTTGGTGAGTTCAAGAGTTTGAGTTCAATAAACATGTAAACAGTTGTGATATATATAAGCAGTGTATGGTAATAGATAGCTAGTCTATTATCAGTAAATATTTACATAGTGATTTTGCAATTGAAGCTGACTGTGATAGTTGTTGCCTCCTGTCACGACTTACCATGTCGTGACAATGTTCAATAGGACAAATTGCACCCGGTTGACCTCGAGTCACACAGGTGGGGCTCGTCAGACCCAGTAGTACTACCCAAGTTTCCCCGCTATTAAATATTAACAATTCAAAAGTGTGAGGACTTTTCCATGGTAAACAGCACTATATTAATATTATACACAACTTAAATAATAAAAGCGTTCGTATAAATACCAGTATGCTATCTCCCCAAAAGAGATTAAGTAAAGAGTGGGGCATGAACTCACCTGATGTATGCAAAGGGTACTTAGGGTTTATTTGAGAAACGAGAGGATAGCCAACCTTCAAGGTTACCTAGATCATGTGAGTACATAAGTACGTGTAAATAAAAGACATGTGAAACCCTAATCATACCAAAACCAAAGACTCAAGCTTCCAGAAAAATAGACACGTTTGACCTAGTTGACCCGTTTGACCGTTGGTGACATTATGAGTTATAATTCAAATAAAGCCAATGAGCACATACAACATACATGATTAACATTCAAATAGTATCATACGTATGCTATATCAACCAGGTGTATCACTTAGATCATCATACAATCAAGTACTATACAAGTCATGCGAATCTAGAACATTAACATATCCATTAGTTATAATACAACTAACATGTCACACAAGTTCAACCATTCATCACATGCCATGTGAAGCCACTCACGACTTCACATCCTAAACCCTGCCAATCCTACTAAGTAGGGGCCTCAGATCCGCACGCGTGTATAATGATCATAACCATATTCTTTAAGCATATGCATTGCATTCACAACATCACAACAATCAATTACCAGACCCAAGCATGATGTTACTACTACACAACATCCAAACCATACATGATCACCAAAGTCCAAATATCACTCATGATTATCCAAGCATGCCATACAACTAATTTAACACGTTCTATCACACTAGAATTTATCCTTGAACATACTAGCAGGCTCCTATCATCCCAAACATGATCATAACATCATACTTCAACGTTTACACAAATAAAGTTTCCCTTTGGGAAAGAACATCCCAAAATCTATCAAACATCCAGCATACATGAATTCATCAATAATATACCAATTCAAGCTCATACTAACATCTAAGCATGATCAACCACATCCAACATCATAATTCACCAAATCATATCCAAAAGTTACTATCTTTAGTAATGTATGAACTAAACATGTGTTCTTGAATTCAATGATCACAACATCAATCTACATCTAATTATCACCATGAACACATCCATAACATCATAACATCCATAGTTCAACATTTCATGCAAATAAAGTTACTATTATTAGTAACCTATGAACATCAACCCTAAATCATCAATTTCTTGCAAGATTCATGATTCCTAACATTCATACAACTTATTAATCACCACACATTCATCAAACAACCATCATTCATCCATAATCATGCCCAAAATCGAATTAGGGTTTGACTAGAATCAAAATCCATGATTAACCACTAACAACATGTAATTCATCCATGATCGACGTTAACTAACATGTATTCAACCTAACTAACATATAAACATCATCAAACAACATCCAATTCGACCTAATAAGGATCAATTCGAATCTAAGGTTCGGCCATAATGAAGAACATCACAAAACATGAAAAATCTAACCTTTAAACGTGTAATTGCTTGAATTGATGATTCTAAGTGTTTATAGCCTTGTAATCGAACCAAAATCACATGGAAAATGCTTGTTCTAGGCTGAATTTCGAAGATGGAGAGGGGAGAAGAGTGAATGGTCGCGCCGAAGGTGGGGGTTGAGGTTAGGGTTTGTTTATTAAATTTAATTTACATATTTACCCTTTTAAACCTTGTAATTTGTATTTATAAAAACTAAGCTTTAAACTCTTTGTAAAGTGTTTTTAACTTCATAATATAAAGATATAAACTTATAAAATTCATTATATATCTTATCTTTATAAAAACACAAGACATACGAATAAATAGGCACGTTTCCGCGTTACGCGATAAATTCTTTAATTACCGTTTTATAAATGTGTAAACACATAAACATAACCCAATACTCACATAATCACTTAGATTCACATCAAATTAACATTATTCATTATTATTAGGTCACCAACGTTAAACGACAACTAGTGTGTGCTCACGACACGTGTATACAAGACTTAACGGAACTAACGGAGTTTGTAACGGAAATTTACCGGATGTCACATTATCCCATGTTGAAAGAATTTTCGTCCCGAAAATTGCGTTACATGGTGAGAGTGTTCCATCACTGGTTTCCATCACTGGTCTACTGCATTGGCACACAGAAATCGAAATCGTGTGAGTTTTGGATGAGTTGTCACATCATCCCCATGTTGAAAGAAATTTCGTCCCGAAATTTAAATCAATACCTTCGTCTGCTGGCATCGTCCCTCGAATAGTTGAGGGTACTTAAGCTTCATTTGATCTTCCCGTTCCCATGTGAATTCCGGTCCACGTCGCGAATTCCAACGGATTTTAACAATAGGTATCTTGCTTTGCTTAAGTGTTTTCACCTCACGATCCATCACCTCAACTGGTTCTTCAACAAAACGCAATTGTTCATCCACCTGAATTTCTTCTAGTGGTACGACCGTCGTTTCATCAGTTATGCACTTCTTCAAGTTTGACACGTGAAATACATCATGAATTCCACTTAGCGAATCAGGTAGGGCTAATCGATAGGCTACTGGACCTACTCTTTCCACTATCTCAAATGGTCCAACGTACCTCGGATTTAGTTTCCCTCGTTTACCAAACCGAACTACGCCTTTCCATGGTGAGACTTTCAACAAAACCTTGTCACCAACCTGAAACTCTAAAGGTTTCCGTCTCTTGTCAGCATAACTCTTTTGCCTGTCTCGCGCTGCAGCCATACGGTTCCGTATCTGTATAATTTTCTCAGTCGTCTCATGAATTAACTCGGGACCTGTTATCTGACTATCACCAATTTCTGCCCAGCAAACCGGTGATCGACATTTTTCCCGTACAACGCCTCGAAAGGTGCTGCCTGTATACTAGTGTGATAACTTGTTATAAGAAAACTCCACCAATGGCAGGTGAATTTCCCAGTTATTCCCGAAGTCAATCACACAAGCACGTAGCATATCCTCCAACGTCTGTATAGTACGCTCACTCTGACCATCCGTCTGTGGATGATATGCAGTACTCATATCCAAACGTGTACCCAAGGATTTCTGCAATGATTGCCAGAAATGTGACGTGAAACGAGCGTCACGGTCGGAGATAATTGAGATCGGTACCCGTGTCTCGAAACGATCTCCTTGAGGTACAGGCGAGTTAACTTCTCCATCTTGTCGGTTTCCTTTATTGCAAGGAAATGAGCAGACTTTGTCAATCGATCCACAATAACCCATATCGTGTCACAACCAGTACTAGTCCGGGGTAGCTTAGTAATAAAATCCATGGAGATTTGTTCCCATTTCCACATTGGAATCTCGGGTTGTTGTAATAGTCCGGATGGTTTTGATATTCCACTTTACCTTCGAGCAGGTCAAACACTTGCTCACGTACGTAGCTACATCCGCTTTCATGTTAGGCCACCAATAGTGAGCCTTTAGGTCATGATACATCTTGTCGGATCCAGGATGTATAGAATACTTAGATTTGTGTGCCTCGCTCATAACTAAATCTCTCAGATTTCCATGAACAGGCACCAAAGTCTATCCATGAAATACCGAATTCCATCCTCTTTCATCACTAGCTGCTTATCCATTCCCCTTAACAATTCAGAACCAATATTTTCCACTTTAAAGCTTCTTTGTGCCTCCTTAACTTGTTCGGGCAGTTGGGTACTGATAGTAAGCTGTAAAGCTCGCACCCGTCGGGGTTTAGCTGTTTCCTTCCTGCTTAAAGCATCGGCAACTACGTTCGCCTTCCCGGATGATACTTAATTGCGCAATCATAATCATTTAGTAGTTCCACCCAACGTCGCTGCCTCATATTCAACTCTTTTTGCTCAAAGATATGTTGAAGACTCTTGTGATCGGTGTAGATAGTGCACTTGGTACCGTACAAATAATGTCTCCAGATCTTTAAGGCAAAAACTACTGCACCCAATTCTAAGTCATGGGTAGTATAGTTCTTCTCATGAACTTTAGTTGTCTCGAGGCGTAAGCTATCACCTTGTCTCGTTGCATCAAGACACAACCCAATCCTTGAATGGATGCATCGCAATACACCACAAAGTCATCTGTTCCCTCGGTAATGCTAATATCGGGGCAGTACAGAGTTTTGTTTTAATAATTGGAAAGCTGATTCTTGACTCTCAGCCCATTTGTATGTCGTTCCTTTGTGAGTCAAGGCTGTGAGAGGTTGTGCGATCTTAGAAAATCCTTCTATGAATCGGCGGTAATATCCTGCTAATCCAAGAAATTGCCTTATCTCGCTTGGTGTTTTGGGTGTAGTCCAATCTTTATCGCCTCAATTTTGGCAGGATCAACGTGTATTCCTTTCTCATTAACAATATGACCTAGGAATTGTACCTCTCTTATCCAAAAGTCACACTTTGAGAATTTAGCATACAGTTGCTCATTTTTCAACAGTTCCAAGATCATTCGTAAGTGCTCTTCATGCTCCTCCTTGGTCCTAGAGTATATCAGTATATCATCGATGAACACAATGACAAACTGATCAAGATAAGGTTTGCACACGCGGTTCATGAGGTCCATGAACACAGCAGGTGCATTAGTCAACCCAAAAGGCATGACCAAGAACTCATAATGACCATAACGAGTACGAAATGCAGTCTTGGGAATGTCTTCTTCTCGAACTCTGAGTTGATGATAACCAGATCTCAAGTCAATCTTCGAGTAATAGCTTGATCCTTGAAGCTGATCGAACAAGTCGTCGATACGAGGTAAAGGGTATCGGTTCTTGACTGTTACTTTGTTTAACTCTCGATAATCGATGCACATCCGGAATGTGCCATCCTTCTTCTTAACAAAGAGTACAGGAGCTCCCCAAGGTGATGTACTAGGTCGAAAAAGCCTTATCCAGAAGCTCCTGAAGTTGTGACGACAACTCCTGTAGTTCGTTTGGTGCTAATCGATAAGGTGCCTAGCAATCGGAGCTGCGCCGGGAGTCAACTCAATCTGGAATTCCACTTGGCGGTGCGGTGGTAATCCAGGAAGATCTTCTGGGAACACCTCCGGAAAGTCGCGTACTACGGGAATATCCTCCATTCTCTTTTCTTCCTTTTGCTTATCGGTTACAAGTGCTAGGATAGCCACGCGGCCCTTCGTAACAACTTTTGAGCTTTCATATACGAGATGATGCCTATCACAGCACCACTCCTATCACCTTTGACGGTAAGAATTTGATCACCAACCGGGATCCGTATAATCTTCTCGTGACATATGACTTCGCTTGCTTGCTAGAGAGCCAATCCATGCCTATCACAACATCAAAACTCCCAGCGTAACAGGCATGAGATCTATAGCGAAAGTATGACCAGCAAGTTCTATCCTACAGTCTTTAAGGATATGCGTTACATGGATTTGTTTACCGTCGGCTAATTCCACAGTGTACTTAGATTCTAAAGCAGAGGGTATATCACTTAAAAGACTACAGAATTTTAAGGACACAAAACTCCTATCGGCTCCAGTATCAAATAGTACCGTAGCAAAACAACCATTAACAGGGAATCTACCAGTAACAGTTGTGGGATCATTTAGAGCCTCACCTGAGCCAATGACGAAGGCTCTCCCTTGGCTCCATCTTATTGCCGCCATTTCCAGTGCCATTCCACCATTGTTGTTATTATTACATTGTTGTTGTTGTTCCATGGTTGTTGGTGTTGTTGTTGTTGTTGTTGCCATTTCCGTTCCTCCTTAGTTGTGGGCAGTTTCGCTTGTAATGCCCTTCTTTCCCACACTCAAAACAACCCTTGGGAGTTTCTTGAGATGTTGTGGCCTCCTCATTAGTTCACCACGGCAATCCTTCGCAGCGTGTCCAATCTTTCCACAACGTTGACACTTGAAGCTATCACACCGTCCCACATGGTGGTAGTTACACCGTGGGCATTTGGGATGTCTGCCGCCGTAACCGCTGGGTCCTTGGTTATTTGGGGCAGTTTGGTTGAAATTGCGGTTATTATCGAACCGCCGCTGCTGCTGCTGAACTGGCTGTTGCTGCTGTTGGGATTGTTGTTGACCGCCAGACGATGATGATGATGATTTGTTATTGCTGTTGCTGGGAGCATCCCACTTCCTTTTGTTGTCGGGCACGCTCACCACAGCGCCCCGTTTGGGTAACCGCCCTTGCTCTACCGCCTGATCAGTAAGTTATGGGCAATTTGGATGGCCTGCTGAATCGTAGTCGGGTTAGAAGCTGTTACCATACTTTGGATTTCAGGCACCAATCCTCGTATGTAGTGCTCGATTCTCTTATGTGTCTCATTAACCATTCCTGGACACAATGTAGCCAACTCATGAGTACGGGTCGTGTAAGCCTCAATTTCTGAACCTTCATCTTGAGCTGCCAGAATTCCATCTCCAACTTTTGCACCTCGTTTCGAGGACAGTACTCCTCGATCATCATATCCTTGAACTCATTCCAGGGGAGTCCATTTGCCATCGCTTGTCCAAGCATCTGGACTTGCGCGTTCCACCAAGACAGGGCAGCACCCTCCAAAGTCCCGGTGGCATACTTTACTTGATCCGCCGGTGGACAGTTACATTTGGAGAAAACGGACTCAGTCTTCTCAAACCAGCGTACAAGCCCTACAGCACCCTCTGTACCGCTGTAGGTGTGTGGTTTACAGTCCATGAAGGACTTGTATGTACACACTGGTGGTCCTGTTTTAACACAACACACATAATCAAACATCCCTACAGTTATAAAGGATATCAGATTTGTTTTTCTGTCATTGTTTACCTGCTGGCTGACCGCGTGGGCAGCAGCCACTGCCGCCTGAACATGCTCATTAATTAGAGCAGCCAATTCTGCGGGAGTCATGTTAATAGCACCACCACCCTGTTCTCCGGTGCCACGTCCACGTCCGTCCACGACCACGTCCACGTCCACGTCCACGAGCGTCCATTCTTTTCACTTTATATTCACAATACAATAATGAGTAACATCATACACATTTAACTCATTGAAGCGTAGTAAACAGTAAATGAAAGAAATAACGTATCATCACAACCACAACATTCATAACAAAAATAATAACCAAAGTAAATAAATTGCAATAAGTCACAATGTATTTAGCAATGTCAAAATTGAAGTTTTGTCGTTCGTGTGGGGAAACAACCCTTCCCACATAGGTTTCAAAAAGAAAACACTACGTAGTCTAAGTCATATAAAGAAGTCAATCGACAATGTCTGACCCATCACTATCATCCTCCATCTCCTCCGGTTCCTCTTCTCGGGTCCCTCCTCGGGATCCTCCTCATCCTCAGAGTCTGCGGCAGGAGCAGGAGCTATAGCAATCTGGAGTGCTGCTAGTTGAGCTTCTAATATGGCAATCCTATTATCGGCTATGGCGTCCCGCTGTTCACGAGCAGTCACGCGTCCTTGGAGTGCCATAACACCATCTTGCATATGGTGACAACCGTTCAGCGTCTTCCCGTTGTTCTTCCTTGAGTTCGTCCAATTGATGTCTCAGGTTGTACACCTCTTGCTGTAGTGTACAGACATCACCCGTGAGTCGTCTTACACGATGCTGTTCAGTATCCAGTGCAGCCATTAGTGCAGCAATCAGTTGCTCGTTGGACTGCGTTCGTCGTGGGAGTGAAAGCATGGGTTGATTGGCATTGTTCCTAGTCCTTGGCTTTAGGACAGGTACGCGTCCCTAAACATGATGTGGTCAACAAACCTAGGATAAGAACGCCAGTCTCGCGGAGGGTCACGCTTCATCAATGCGAATGGTTGATCCCAGTCAATCTCCTCTCGGGGATAAGCCAGTCGGGGCCAATCGAATCCATCATCAGGTACAGGTGCGGGAGGTGGGGATTCAGATCGTGTAGGTGATTCGGGTCGTTTACCCGGAGCTCTTGAAGACGATGCCATGCTGCAGAGAGTGTGACGTGTATGCCAATGAGTATACAGTAATGGGAGTAAGGCACAGGTAACTAATTAACTGTGTGCGGTTATAGTCTAGTGTGTATGCAACCTAGTTCCCTATAACCAATGGCTCTGATACCAATCTGTCACACCCTCAAAATCCACTTGCGGAGTTTTACCGCGAGGCGTGTGAACAAACCAGGATCACAGTCAATAGTTACTCAGAACGACTCTAAATGCCATAATTTAAACAAAATCAACCAAAATACAAACTTTAAACAATGCGGAAGCGTTTTTGAAAACAACCCAAGTCAATAAAGTATAACTATGGCAAAACAAGTGCCAACCAAAAAGTAAAAATAATTGTTAAAATGTCAATTGTCTTGAAGCATCGTGTCTTAAAATGCAATGAACCGTGCAGTGCTCCTATGGCAAGCAAGCTAAGGACCTGAGAAAAGCATACTAAAATGTCAACACATAGGTTGGTGAGTTCAAGAGTTTGAGTTCAATAAACATGTAAACAGTTGTGATATATATAAGCAGTGTATGGTAATAGATAGCTAGTCTATTATCAGTAAATATTAATACATAGTGATTTGCAATTGAAGCTGACTGTGATAGTTGTTGCCTCCTGTCACGACTTACCATGTCGTGACAATGTTCAATAGGACAAATTGCACCCGGTTGACCTCGAGTCACACAGGTGGGGCTCGTCAGACCCAGTAGTACTACCCAAGTTTCCCCGCTATTAAATATTAACAATTCAAAAGTGTGAGGACTTTTCCATGGTAAACAGCACTATATTAATATTATACACAACTTAAATAATAAAAGCGTTCGTATAAATACCAGTATGCTATCTCCCCCAAAAGAGATTAGTAAAGAGTGGGGCATGAACTCACCTGATGTATGCAAAGGGTACTTAGGGTTTATTTGAGAAACGAGAGGATAGCCAACCTTCACAGGTTACCTAGATCATGTGAGTACATAAGTACGTGTAAATAAAAGACATGTGAAACCTAATCATACCAAAACCAAAGACTCAAGCTTCCAGAAAAATAGACACGTTTGACCTAGTTGACCCGTTTGACCCGTTGGTGACATTATGAGTTATAATTCAAATAAAGCCAATGAGCACATACAACATACATGATTAACATTCAAATAGTATCATACGTATGCTATATCAACCAGGTGTATCACTTAGATCATCATACAATCAAGTACTATACAAGTCATGCGAATCTAGAACATTAACATATCCATAGTTTAATACAACTAACATGTCACACAAGGTTCAACCATTCATCACATGCCATGTGAAGCCACTCACGACTTCACATCCTAAACCCTGCCAATCCTACTAAGTAGGGGCCTCAGATCCGCACGCGTGTATAATGATCATAACCATATTCTTTAAGCATATGCATTGCATTCACAACATCACAACAATCAATTACCAGACCCAAGCATGATGTCCTACTACTACACAACATCCAAACCATACATGATCACCAAAGTCCAAATATCACCCATGATTATCCAAGCATGCCATACAACTAATTTAACACGTTCTATCACACTAGAATTTATCCTTGAACATACTAGCAGGCTCCTATCATCCCAAACATGATCATAACATCATACTTCAACGTTACACAAATAAAGTTCCCTTTTGGGAAAGAACATCCCAAAATCTATCAAACATCCAAAGCATACATGAATTCATCAATAATATACCAATTCAAGCTCATACTAACATCTAAGCATGATCAACCACATCCAACATCATAATTCACCAAATCATATCCAAAGTTACTATCTTAGTAATGTATGAACTATAACATGGTTCTTGAATTCCATGATCAAAAACAATCTAACATCTAATTATCACCATGAACACATCCATAACATCATAACATCCATAGTTCAACATTTCATGCAAATAAAGTTACTATTATTAGTAACCTATGAACATCAACCCTAAATCATCGATTTCTTGCAAGATTCATGATTCCTAACATTCATACAACTTATTAATCACAACACATTCATCAAACAACCATCATTCATCCATAATCATGCCAAAATCGAATTAGGGTTTGACTAGAATCAAACCATGATAACCACTAAAAACATGTAATTCATCCATGATCGACGTTAACTAACATGTATTCAACCTAACTAACATATAAACATCATCAAAAAATCCAATTCGACTAATAAGGTCAATTTCGAATCTAAGGTTCGGCCATAATGAAGAACATCACAAACATGAAAAATCTAACCTTTAACGTGTTGTAATGCTTGAAATGATGCTTCCTAAGGTTATATGCCTTGAAATCGAACCAAAATCACACGAAAATGCTTGTTCTTGATCGAATTCGAAGATGAGGGGGGGGGAGGGAGGAGTCGCGGCCGAAGGTGGGGGGTTTGGGGCTAGGGTTTGTTTTATTAATTTTAATTACATATTTACCCTTTTAACCCTTGTAATTTGTATTTTATAAAAACTAAGCTTTAAACTCTTTGTAAAGTGTTTTTAACTTCATAATATAAAGATATAAACTTATAAAATTCATTATATATCTTATCTTTATAAAAACACAAGACATACGAATAAATAGGCACGTTTCCGCGTTACGCGATAAATCTTTAATTAACCGTTTATAAATGTGTAAACACATAAACATAACCAATACTCACATAATCACTTAGATTCACATCAAATTAACATTATTCATTATTATTAGGTCACCAACGTTCAACGACAACTAGTGTGTGCTCACGACACGTGTATACAAGACTTAACGGAACTAACGGAGTTTGTAACGGAAATTTACCGGATGTCACAAATAATAATGATAAGAAAATAAAAATAATAATAATAATAATAATAATGATAATAAAATAATATTAATCATAACAATAATAAAATAATAATATAATGATATAGTAAATGAGTAATAACGAATAAGACATAATGATAATCAATAAAAATAATATAAAATAATAATATAATAATAATAATAATTATAATAAAATAATAATAACGATAATAAGGATAATAATATAATAATAATGATACTAATAATAAAAAATAATAATATTAATATTAATATTAATAAAAAATATGAGAATAATAATGATAAGAATAATATTGAATGAAAATAAAAGTTAAAAAAAAATAATAATAATAATGATAATGATTTAATAAATAATTGAAAATAACAGTAAAAGTCATACTGATAATAATTAATGATAATAATACTAATATAAATAGGTTTAAATAATAATAATAATAATTATATAATAATCAAGATAACAATAATAAAAGAATCATATAATAATAATAATAATAATAATAAAATAATCAAATAGATAATAATAATTATTGATTATTTTTATATAATAATAATAATAATAAAGAATAAGAAAAAAATAACAATACTAATAATAATAATAATAATAATAAGAGTAATAATAATAATAAGGTATTATAATAATAATCTATAATAAAAATAGTATAAGAATAATAAAAAAAAATAATATTATAATAATAATAAAAATAAAATAGTAATAATATAATAAGAATAATAATAATAAAAAGAATATAATATAAGAATAAAATAATAATATAAGAATAATAATAATATAATACAATAATAATAATAGTATTATAATAATAATATTTATTATTATTTCTATTATTAATAATAATAATAATAATAAGAATTATAAAAGAATAAAAAGAATAATAAGAATATAATATAACAAGAGAGTAAGAAAATATAAGAATAATAATATAATAATACTAATAATAATAATAATATTAATAATAAAATAATAATTATGATAATAAGAATAATAATAATATTTATAATAATAACAATAATAAAATAATAATAAACAATAATAATAATAATAATGATAATGTAATAGTAATAATAATAATTAATAATGATAATAAATAATAATAATAATATAATAATAATAATAAGAATTATACTAAATAATAAGAATAATATAATAATAATAATAATAAATAATAATAATACTACTAATAATAATAGTAATGATAATAATAATAATAACAATGATAATAATAATAACAATAATGATAATAATAATAAAATACAAATAATATAATAAAATAGTATTATTATTATAAATAATAATATAATAATAATATGATAATAATAATAAAATGAAATAATAGTAAAAAAATAATAATAAAATGATAATAAATAAAAATAACGAAATAATAGTAAAATAATATAATGATAAATAATAATAATATACTACTAATAATAATAATAATAACAATAATAATAATAATAGTTATAATAATAATAAGAATAACATAATAATAAGAATAATAATAATACTAATAATATAGTAAAATAATAATCATAATAATAATTATTATTCTATTATGTCATATTTATAATAGTAAATAATAAAATAATAAGAATAAGAATAAGAAAAAATAACAATTATAATCATAATAATAATAATAATAAGAATAATAACAATACTAAAATTATAAATAATAATAATAATAGTAATAATTTTAAAATAATAATAAGAATAATAATAATTAATAATCTAATAATAATAATAAGAATAATAATAATTATAAGAATAATAATAACAATAACAACAATAATAATAATAATAATAATAATAATAATAATAATAATAATAAGAATTATAAAAGAATAATAATAATAATAATAATAATAATAATAATAATATAACAATAAGAGTAAGAATATAATAATAATAAGAGAATAAGAATAAGAAAATAACAATAATAATAATTATAATAGTAATAATAATAATATAATAATAATAAGAATAAGAAAATAATAATAATACTAATAATATAATAATAATAATAATAATAAGAATACGAATAAGAATAAGATAACAACAATAATAATAGGCATTTAATAATATAATAAATAGTAATAATAATAATAATAAGAATAATAATAATAATAATAATAATAAGAATAATAATTATAAGAATAATATAATAATAATAACAATAATAATAATAATAATAATTATATAATAATAATTATTATTATTTCTATTACAATAATAATAATAATAATAGTAATAATAATAAGAATTATAAAAGAAAAATAAGAATAATAATATAATAATAATAAATAACAATAAGAGTAAGAATAATAATTATAATACTAATAATAATAAGAAAAATAATAGTAATAAGAATATAATAATAACAATAATAACCATAATAATAATATAATAATAATAATAATAATAATAATAATAATAAGAATAATAATATTAATAATACTAATACTAATAATAATAATAATAATGATAATAATAATAATAATAATATAATAATAATAATAATGATAATAATAATAAAATAATAATAATAATAATAAGAATTATTATATTATTATAATAAAACTATATTAAATAACAATCATAATAATAATAAAATGATAATAGTAATAGTAATAATAATAAAAATAATGATAATAATAAAAAATAATAATAATAATAATAATAATAATAATTATTATTATTATTAATAATCATAAGAATAATAATAATTATATTATTATAATAATAATAATAATAGTAAAATAATAATACGATAATAATAATAAGAAGAATAATAAAATAATAAGAATAATACTTATTATAAGAATAATAATAAGAATAATAACTATAATAATAGTTATAATAATAATAATAATAATAATAAGAATAATAATAATCAGAATAATATAAAATAAGAATAATATAATTGTAGGATAATAATAATAATAACAACAATAATAATAATAATAATTATAATAGTAATAATTATTATTATTTCTATCATAATAATAATAATAATAATAGTAATAATAATAACAATAAGAGTAAGAATAATAATTATAACAATAATAATAATAAGAAAATAATAATAATAAGAATAATAATAAGAATAATAACAATAACAATAATAATAATATAATAATAATAATAATAATAATAATAATGATAATAGTAATAAGAATAAGAATAAAAACAACAATAATAATATAATAATAATAATAATAATAATAATAAGAATAAGAATAAGAATAATAATAATGTTAAGAATAATAAAAAAAAAAATAATAATTATAATAAATTATAATAATAATAATATAATAATAATAATATAATAATAATAATAAATAATAATAATGATAATAGTAATAGTAATAACAATAATAATAATGATAATAATAAAATAATAATAATAATAATAATAATAATAATGATAATAATAGTAAAATAATGATTACTAATAATAAAATAATAATAATGATAATAATAATAATAATAATAATAATAATAATAATAATAATAATAATAATAATATTAATAATAATAATGATAATAATAATGATAATAATAATAATAATGAAAATAATAGTAAAAATAATAATGATAATAATAATGATAATAATACTAATAATATTAATAATTTAATAATAATAATAACAAAATAATAACAATAATAATAACAATAATAATAATAATAATAATAATATAATAAGAATAACAATAATAATAAGAAGAAGAAGAATAATAATAATAATAAAAATAATAATCATAATAATAATAATATTATTATTATTTTTTATTATAATAATAATAATAATATAATAAGAATAAGGAAAATAACAATAATAATAATTATAATAATAATAATAATAATAATAATAATAATAATAATAATAATAAGAGTAATAATAATAATAATAATAATAATAATAATACTAATAATAAAAAATATAAAGAATAATAACAATAATAATAATTATAATAAAATAATAGTAATAATAATAATAAGATACTAATAAATAATAAGAATAATAATAATAATAAGAATAATAATAATCATAAGAATAATAATAATAATAATAATAACAATAATATAATAATAATTATATAATAATAATTATTATTATTTCTATATAATAAATAATAATAAAATATAATAAGAATTATAAAATAATAAAGAATAATAATAATAATAATAATATAAATAATAACAATAAGAGTAAGAATAATAATAATAATAACAATAAGAATAAGAAAATAACAATAATAATAATTATAATAATAATAATAATAAGAAGAATAATAATAATAATAATATACTAATAATAATAATAATAAGAATATAAGAATAAGAATAAGAATAACAACAATAATAATAGTATTATAATAATAATAATAATAATAGTAATAATAATAATAAGAATAATAATAATAATAAGAATAATAATAATAATAAGTGTCAGGACCTGGTATTTGACCGAAATACCTAGAGATAACGTGTAAAACAGATCAAATAGTGCGGAATCCTATTTGATTGGCGATCCAATTAGTGAGAACACACGAAGAATCAATCAAGAATTGAAACTAACATTAGAAATCGATTGGGAATCGATCTAATGTGTTCTATGAACTTGGAGAACGAATTGGAAGGTTTCTGGACGGCTAGGGTACGTCTGGAATCGTAATTGATCGAGAGTTCTATTTTTCACGAATGAGTTGTATTTAGGTTGGTATTATTCAATCGTGCGACTGAACCATTAGTCTGGTTCAGTCGTGCGATTGAACCATGCGGTTGATTCATTCGTACAACTGAGTGTTCAGTCGTGCGACCGAGCCAATCTTATGTTACATCATACGACTGATCCAGTCTCCTGGTTCAGTCGTGCGACTGAGTCAATCGTGTGAAGTTATTCATGCGTATGGTTCATTCGCATGAGCCATTCGCATGAGAACTTCATTAAGTTAAGTTTGAATGTTTTAATTATTATAACATAATGTGCAACCATTCAAACAATCATAAACCCAATCAATTCAATCACGACTCATTAATGAAATATTAAAACATCACAAGTAACAAACAATTTATGTCATTTCATTAATCAATACCAAATTACATCATACTCAGACAGACAAGATTCATTACATTTCAAATCATGATCTAGGGACATACATGCATCAACAAACTCCCCCTTGGACCTAGATCTATCTAATCTCTTGTCTTCTGCATAAACCTCCTTACTTCTTGTCCTTCTCCTCCTTAGTGACTCCTGCGTGAATCTCAAACGCAAAACAAAGTCGTATAACGTTTTGGAACTGGAGGGCTTGTACAATGTCTGTGTGTCATAGAACAGTGCCACTTGTTAATGTATAGACATCATTAGCAGACAAGTGGTTAGCCACATCGGTCGAATACCCTGATAGTATCCATTTGGCCCTCTTTATTCAGAACTATGACAGCTTTAACAGTTCTCCAATCATAGTACCACCATTTGAAGTGTGGAGTGAAGTCCTGTGGCATTTCCCTGAGAGGATTCTTGACATAGTGCGCGCGGACTCCACTTTAACACAATCTTGGGCTTGCCAGTACTGGCATCAACCTCAGACCTTCTTAGATACCTCGTAGGCTGTTGTGGTCTGAAGTTAACCCATCTGGTGTGGTACTCCTTCTTCAGGGCAGCCTCGAACCAGCCTGACATTTTCGTGGGTCAGCATACAGCAGCTTTAGCTTAGCCAGCTGGTTGAGCTCAAAAACAAGGTAGAGTTTCAGATCATGTGGAAATCTGAAGTACTCTATGCCATGTTCCCTCTTAACTGCATACGCGTTAAGGTCATCAAAATAAGCCCATGCAATAATCCTGCTGACACCTTATGGTGTTTCTTGACTCTGTAGAGCTTGGTGTAGGCATCTTTCTTTGGTGCAGCACGCTGGGCTCTAACTTCTTCAAAACAGGCAGCCCACTCAGCCTTTCGAGTGTCTACGTCATCATTTGAGGCTTGGGCTGTTCCTTCGGTCTTTTCCTGTTTCCTGCTCCATCTGTCTAGTACCTCAAAATATCACTGACTAGGGACTCACCTAGATTGGGACCACATTACCCTCGTTGTCAGCATACTGAGGGACTCTTCTGCAGTTAATATCTTCAACCTCAACTTCATCAACGTCATTTAGTTCTTCATCACTGGTTGAATCAACTGTTGGAGCATCCTTGACAATTTCATCAGGATTGAGTCTGAAATCTGCCAGTTGCTCGTTAGATAGGTCATGAATTATTTCCCTTCTTCAGGGGTTATAACTAAGACCTTCTTATAATCCTTGTAGATCAAGTGTCATGGTTAGTTGAGTCTTGACCTGTTGAAGG